>MNCI01004172.1:18093-66432 GCA_015680685.1 Gnetum montanum | reverse complement strand
GAATCTTGCTCTATTTCTAGTTTTCTTGTGGAACTATCTCTTTCTCTAGGGAAAATTAGGAGTAGATTCGTGGAGTTGTGCTCAAATGCTTTTGCAAAATTTTATTTGTTACAAGTAGGTATTATAAGGACTGCGTAGACTAGGTAATTGAACAAAATAGGAACTCTCAACAACTCACAGTACTTGGCAAAGTTGGCTGAATCTCTTTAAGATAAGTCATTTGTAGTTTACACACAACGCAATCGTTTCATATTTCACAACTGCACACCACAACAACACACACACAAACTCACGTTAACTACTGAGTCTATTTGAAGGTATCTAGGCCTTGGTGTTGCTAGAGACCAGCAAGCACCTAAATCCTGTTCGAGGACACTCGTTGGCGGTCATGTCCCAAACGGTCACCAACATTAGCATTGTCCATCAAAATCAAATGCATGACTTGGAGCTTTCAAATTAAGAGTCTTCTCACTAAGCTGACACATCATTGTTACCTTTTTCTTCCCTTACCTTTAAGAAATTCTATTGGCATTGCTTTAGAAGAACTTTATTCCATTTTACAAGGGAATTAACATAGAAATTTCATACTTCATTTTAAAATTTTGAGAAATGAATTTTTTTTATTTCATGCACCAAGCCTAAGTTAGTACTTGCAAGTATGATGTTATTAATTTGTAACACCAAGAAAAAAAAAAGAAAGAAAAAAAAATCTTCCGCTATCCTTGATGTATCTATATTAATCAATACATTTCTCAATGGAACCAAATAATTTTATAATGTTATGATAATTTTATATACCATTGATGTGAGAAACTTGGTTTGATCCATGTATTGATTTTTTAACTTGCAAATCAAATGACTATCTTAACTATCATTTTCACATCCATTTACTATAGCTCTAGGTAAAAATAAGTTACCAAAGTCATGATTATTCTAAATGAATTCTTATTTTATAGTAGAAAAAAGGTTGATTATTAATTTTCTTCTTTTGAGTGAATCCTTTGGCTATAACTCTAGCTAGGTATCATTTGATATTTCCAAAAGCACTTATCTTGGTCTTATGAATCCATATATAGTCAATTTTTGATGCTTTATTTTGTAAATTAACAAGATTCCAACCTTGATTTTTATCCTTTTTAACTAAATAGTCTATCTCATCCTTAATGACATTATATCAAAATGTGAAATTTTCTTCTCAAAGCTTGTGCAAATAAAATAGGATCATCCTTAGATCTGAAATCAAAGTTAGACTCTCAAAGATATACAACATAATTATAGAAATTATAAACCTCTTTATTCTTGTGGATCTTCGTAATTCTACTTATCCCTCAATGTTTTACATGTTTTGGATAATTAATTCAGTGGTAATGTCTTTCTTGACTATGTTATCCTTAATTTAGTCACTTATCCAAGATGTCCTTTGGATTACCTTGGAAGAGATTCATTGGATTTCTTCATTTTCTCAAATTAGAATCCTTGAGGAAATTTTCTCCCACTGAACTCAAGATCCTTAAGAAAGCATTTTTAGCTTTTCCAAGTCAACGCAAACCTTTTTGTAGGTAGATGCTACATCATGCATGAATTAACATATGAAACTTATTAATATTACTATTAAATCTAAAAAATGATTTATAGTTAATTATTTAGGAATGTTTATTCTAGATTTACATCTTAGTCTAGTCTAATTAGGTCATAATAATAATCGCCTCCTTGTAGAGTTAAATAATTATGATCCTTATAATAATATTATATTAAAACATCATTATGAATTAAGGTACTATGATCACCCCTAAATCATGTGACAGTCTTCTTTAATATACCATTAAGCTAGAATACCATGAATGAATACTTCAACTAGTAGTCCTAGTACTTTATTTTATATGTATGATAATGTATAAAGTATTCATGTTTTATGCTGCTAATAAGACGTGGGTTATATGATCATAAACAAATAGTTTATGATACATGAGGACTTAATATAGATATTGAAATTAATTCTTAAGTAACATTTTAGCATGATAAAGCCACTCATTGTGCACCTATTCATAGCATGATAAAGCCACTCATTGTTAGATATTTGAAGCTAAATTATGATGTTGACTTAGTTAAAATTTTGTTTTCTAAAGTATTAAGTTAAATTTAGTTAAGCTTTTTAGATGTCCATGAAGCTAAAATTGAAATTTTCACTTCTTTTCACTAAGATCCTTTATAGGATTTTTTTTTTAAATTATAACTCAATGCTACCTAGTAGAATCAAACCTGTAAGTTGGGATTACCAAGTCAAGCCCCTTACCACTAAGCTAACACTTCATTATTATTTTAGATATTTAAAAGTTATTTTCAAAAAAAGAGATAACATGTATTGAATCTAATTGTGTTGTTTCTATTATTGTAACTTATAATTTAGCTATTTAATTTCATGTTATGCTTTGTAATAGTAATGAGTTGAGAGTGTGAGGTCTCTATATAAGGATTTCTATGTAGAAATAATGACTCGTAATTTATGTAAACATCTCTATGGTTTGAAGATGTGAAGAAGTTGTTTTCTCATTTTTCTTCTAATCTCTCTCTTCAATTTAAAAGTTTTTATCTATTAACTATGATAATTATATTGCTAACATCTTGTAGTTCTGCATTACATAATTTTTTATATTAATAATAACTAGTATTAGAGTTGCGTTATTAAAAATTATGTTTTGGTTTATTAGCTAAGTAGATAGAGTTTATTATAAAGTATATTATTTGTAGATTAAATTTTGTTTTAGTGAAAATTGATTTTTATTTTAGTGAGAGCCATTTATATAAAATAGTAAAGATATATTATTTTTATTTTCATTAATAAATGAAATTAGGGATTATCATTTCGAGTGATGGTAAGATGCTCATTTGTAACATCATCCTTTCTATACCTTAGGTTGGAGAGCATTATGTTGGATAGAACCCCTAATGAAATGATTAGTCATGGCAAGAGACACGAATGAATGTACTATGTAGTGAAAGGAACAAAGGAACCCTACATGAGGCCATGACCTCAAAGAGAATAGAAGAGTAAACTACTAGTGGAAAAAAGAAATACATGAATATAGAATTGTATAAATATAAAAAAACCTGGAAACAAGACATACTAACATAAATTGTAAAAACTAAATCTCATAATATATATGAATAATATAATGTCAAAAGACTAAATCATATATGATTCATAAATCCATAAACTAAAAAAAGAGAATTAACATCTACTACTTTGTTGAATATGTCAACACATAATATCCAAAAATTTAAACTAAGACATAATATCAACCAACTTGTATCATCATAATAATTCCTCAAAAAGCTCCATTTCCTTCCCAAACTAATCAGCCTAAAAATAAAATGGGTTATCTTTAATCATTGAATGGAATAATCTCATGGGGATTAGGAAGAGCATGGCTAACTTGCAAAACATGTTAGCTTAACGTGCACACAAGACCATCCAAAACATCTAGGAAAATATACAACACACATCCATAACATTTATTCATCATATAATGCCAAAAGCATTATTTTCCCATTCAAACCACCACCACAAATAAGGAGGCTATCATGCACTGCACTCAGTGTCAAATGCATATTATGTTGTTATGTATTCTTTCAAAAAGCCAAACTAACATGTATCAAAAATAAATATCAAATTATTTTGCACATGGATTTATTATTAATCTCTAATAGAACATCAAGTGTCATCTAGGACATCAATTCCAATGTTCCTCAAACATATTAATGCTAGAGGCATCACCCAAGACATCACTTCTATTGGAATGTGAAGCATCACCAAGGACATCACTTCCAATGTTTTCCAAACATATCAATGCTAGAGGTGTCACCTAGGACATTACCTCTACTAGAACATGAACCATCATCTAGGACATCATTTCTAACATTTCCTAAACATATTGGTGCTAGAGGCATCACCCAAGATATCACCTCTACTAAAAAATTAAGTAGTATTCAAGACATCACTTCCAACATTCCCCAAACATACCGGTGCTAGAGGCATCACCTAGGACATCACCTCTACTAGAATATGAAGGATCACCTAGGACATTACTTCCAACATTCCTCAAACATACTGATGCTAGAGGCATCACCTAGGACATCATCTCTATTGGAACATGAAACGTCATCCTTGACATCACCTTTGCTAGAACATGAAGCATCACCTAGGACATCATTTCCAATGTTTTCCAAATCTACTAGCACTAGAGACATCACCTAGGATATCACCTCTAACATTTTTGAGGCATAAACCAAAAACAAAAGGATCAATGAGCCATGAAATAATCCCCCCTACAAGATGGAACCCACAGTGAGAACCATACTAGTACACTCTATAGTGGGGATCAATCATCAAAACTATCTTTAGGGAACCTATCTTCACCCAACCACATAAACTTCATGCTAGCTTCATCATCCAAATGAAGAGTTTTGAATAGATAGGCTACATTGGCAGGCATGCATCGATGTAGCCCCATCAACATATCCTCATCAATGCATGGTTATATGTGTTGATGTAGATGCATTGACATTGATGTAGGAGAAACCTATATAGATGTCACCACCACCAACATTTATGACATCCAAAGTTAGTAGCATAGGAAAGCCCTTTCAATTTAGTTTTTCTAGAGTTAGAATATTTTTCCTCTAAGTGATCATAGTGTGAATTAAAAATATTGTGTGGATCTTTATTTGAACACCATGTACCTGAATGCATTGGCATGAATGACAATAAAGGTGAGATTTTTGATATTCATTGCAGCACTTTGATTTGTCTAATTTTTCTATTTGCACTTTAATTTCATGGTTTTAATTAGTTAAAATACTTAATCATAAATACATAACCATGAACACTTATAAGTATAACATATTGAACTTGGTATCCTAGTAGTAGATATTTGGTATGCCCAATAATGTTTGCTTGGTAACCCAATAGTGTTGATATGAGTTTGAGTTGTGTACAATAAGTGGGAATGGCTACTAATGTTAGGATAGCTCATCACTAGAATAGAAAAGTAGTTAAATAATTAATTATTAAATCTTCATTTACTCACATAACCCTTAAGATAAAAAGTAAATAAAACACTTATAAAAAATACACATCATGTGCCTTAATTCATATTTAATCATACAAACTAATAACATAAGTATGAGTTAGGAAGACAACAATCATACAACCCTTTGCTTCATAGTTGAAGACTATAGGTATACTTAGAAACTAAGTCCATGGAATTCAATCAAATGGCTAGTGCATGCTTAAGATTTGTATGGTTGAACATAGGGGATACACGCTACTCATCATTGGTGTCATTGCTAGGGATTTTAGTTTGGCTTAGTGTGCTAATTAGGAGTAAAATGTGAATCATATAATGACATTGCAAAAAATATTAAGGCATACTGATTATTTAACACTAATATGGCTTCTTCTCATAGGGATGAATCTCCACCACATATAGGGAATCCAATTAGCAATAGGAGATATCAAAGAAATCCCAATAATTGAGGATTATCTATTCTCATCTAGATCCTTATAATCTAGGTTTCACTTTCATCCTTCATTGAGATCAAAAAAATGCACTAAAGGGATATAAAAGACAACATTGTATTTCCTCTAGATTGATCTATTCTTGCCATGTTGATGACCAATCTCATCAAGCTAGGCATCATTGTACTTAATTTAGAATACAAAGTCCAAGACTATACCTATAGGGACTATTAATCCACCAATGTCCAAAGAAAGAAAGTTAGAAAAATGGAAGCACAACATGAGACCTCTAAGGGCAAGAGGACCCTAGCACATTTATTCTTATGACAACCCAAAGAGGATGAGGATTTCTTTTCTATTCAATCCTAATACATAGTTTCTCCTCCTTTTTTCAATGAGGAGACCTTTAACCAAAGGTTATAGTCAACTCTAGAGAATCTTGGTGATTTAAATGTGGACCCTTTAGTTTGTTTTGGTATGTGTCAAAATTTTAAGTAGAATGAAGTCAAAGGTTTTTTGCATGGTTGTATGGTTATTGTGTTTGTAAGACTACTTACATGGGAAACCAAGATGAGCTAAAGAGGACAAGGAACAAACTATTTAGAGCTCAAAGGAGGAGGTCACCCACATGATCTTCAAAAAAATATTCAAAGAATGTGGACAAGGACCAAATATTGTAAAAGAAAATTCATCATCATCAAAGCATGTAGAAGATCAAGGCTATGGACAAGGAATGATGCATTCAAAAGACAAAGAAAGTAGAAGAAAGATGTCTCTAGGAAATAGTAAACATCTTGGTAGAATTGGAGTGAATTCATATAGAGATGTCTTAAAAAAAAAACAAGACATCGTTCTTAGACAAAGATGTCTTTCACAAGGAAAATACATCTTTACAAAATGCAAATCAAGTTTAGAATGATGTCTTCTATATGAAAATAACATATTCCAGAATGAAGACTTCAGAAGGACATCTTTTAGAAAACAAAGATGTCTTTCTAGAATTGAAGGAAAATTCAAAGAGATGTCTTAGGCATGAGAAAGATGTCCTCCATGATCATTAGTGATTGTTTCCTAGCTATTGCATGAGTTTCGAGATGGATTTAGAAACACAATAGCTATAAGAAGACTTGATGTGCCTTTGGAAAAGTGCAAGCATTGTTGTATTCACTTTATAATCATTTGTAATTATTAAATTCTCTATTGCTCCTCATTGTCTTATCTTTTTGGCATTGTAAAGTGTGCTATACCTTACTATACAAGGATCAATAAATTGAGTTGCAATTATCCCTTGTGATTCTTGTTCTTATTGCGCTATAGGGTTGATATGCTTGAACTTATCAGCAGCCTGTAGGATGGAGTTGTTGGTGGTGTGGTACAATATTTTGATGTAAAGCTCAAGATTGTAAAGGTTGTGGAAGCCTTAAAATCACATTTCCAAGCTTAACAGGACCTTGTAGGATTGAGTGATTAGTGCTATAGCACAACACTTTGGAGCATGGCTTGAAGACTATACAAAGTATGGATCCTTCAACCACATTTTGAAAGTAACAAAGTTGGAAGGTGTGCTTGCAATCTACCCTTTGAGTGTGGAGTACCCAAGTTGGGGAACCATGTAAATTCTTGTCTGTGCTTTGTTTCATAAAGGTTTGATTTAGGAAACTTATTCATCCCCCCTTCTAAGTTCTATGATCCATAAGTGGTATCAAAGCTTGGTACTCTTCTTTATCATCATCAATTTCAAGAGTGAACAATGGAGAGGAAATCTTACACAAAGACATCCATGTTCAATAGATTTGATTTCACCTATTGGAAAGCTAGAATGTAGGGGTTCTTTGAATCCATGGAGTTTGAAGTATGGGAGTCAATTCTAGAAGGCTACACTCCATCCATTGATAGCACCATCAACATCATCAAGCCTCGCAATGCATGGTCTCAAGAGGAAAAGGATAAGTTCATGTTTGATTCAAAAGAAAAAAATTGTTTATATTGTGCTATGAATAAATATGAATTTAATAGGGTATTAGGATGTAAGAAAATCAAAAAAATTTGGCAAACTTTAGAAGCTACTTATAAAGGAACCTCTATTGTTAAGCAATTGAAAATGTTAGCTTTACAAAGTGAATACAATAAACTCAAAATGAGAGAAGGTGAGAAAATCAAGGATTATTTTTCTAGAGCTAATGATCTTATTGTAGTGATCAAAGAAATAGGAAAGGATCTACCCAAAATTGATGTCATTATTAAAATTATTAAAACTCTTCAATTAGAGTTTACACCTAAGGTCATAGCCATGGAGGAAATTAGAGATTTCTCAACTTTGAAATTTGAGGAACTTCAAAGTGCTGTTATCACCTATGANTTTTTATAGTCTTTTATGTTTTATGTCTCCTATGCTAACAAGGTGAAGGGTTGAGAAACTAAATTGCTAACTCTAACTAATGAGCTAAGTCTAAATTACCTAGCATCAGCATCCGTTCCCACTTACTGAGGATCACCACGCGTAACGCACGTGCTGGAAGTGATCATACTGAGGCACCTAACTAGGAGGAAAGGGTTGAGAGAACCTAATCTAGCCTAAGTGTGATGAGCAGCTGATTCCTTGATTATCTGTACACATCCTTAGATGCTCGTAATCAAGTCATACTCATTCCACGTTGCAATGAGCATCCATTCCTTGATTATCCGTACACATCCTTAAATGTTCGTAATAAAGTTGTACTCATTCTGCATTACTAAGAGAGAAAGCAATAAATAACATTAAATAAAATCCTATTCCATGCAATGCAAGGTTTATTCAAGAAGTTTGTCTTTATTGCTGTACACAACTTGTGTTCAGGTACAATGTTGCTCGAATAAAGATCCATTCACTTTAGGACTCCTACTACAGGCACATGGAAAATATTCTATTTATGGAGTGATCAATCTACTAGAGTTTTCCTACTTCTAGCCTAGGATGGGGAAACAAGGGAGAGCCGCCTCTTATTTATAGATATGACGCCACACCGCGATATGGCATATGCGACATTGCAGGGGATGACGCGATATCGCGTACACGATATCGCATGGGATACAATATCATGATGGCCGCGATATCGCATAATGTGATATCACGTCTCATCATACCCCCATGACTAAATGAAAACTCGTCCTCAAGTTCCTTAAAAAATATTAGGAAGGTATGGGATTATTGATTTAATGGAACTAATGGGGATGACTTGTGAATGGATCATCATTACAAGAATTGGAAAAACTAGTGTTCATGACAACAAGAGTGAACACCTTATTACATTGACATCAGGTGTCATTTGGTAGCTTGAGAGAAAGAGAGAGAAAGAAGTGTTGTTGCTGCCAAAACCAAGATTACGCCTATCGTTGTCCATCCGTAAACGCGTTGTCCATCTTGCTCCTTGCATAACTGCTTCAGTGCTGCTCCATTCCAAGTGTTTGCTCAAGATCCAATCTGTTGTTGTATGATCACCATCTGCACACAACACAATCTTATATTAGCAAGGGTGAATGAATTTCGATGTAGTTGATACCTTGCTTCGGTGTAAGTCCATTGGCTAGGTTGTGGTATGGCTGATTGTGGATCTAGAGATATAATATTAATGACTACCGAAGGTGTAGGGCTTAGGAAAAAATCAAAAAAATTGGGGCTAGTAGAAAAGCAAAAAAATTATGCCCCGTACCCCCATGACTAATCGCGAACCTCTGGTAGCGTTAGAATGGAGAAAGGAAAGGAATAAGAACGATAGATAAAAAGAGACAACGGTAACATCGATAAAGTGGATGTTAAGATGGAAATGAACAAAATAAAAATTAATTGCAAAAATGTTAGGGAAAATAATTTAACTGATACACCAAAGAGGAATGTCAGTGGGTCCTCCCCAAAGCAGGCTCATGCCCTTAATGCCCTGACAAACCCACATTCAAAGAGTCCGTAGGCCTTGGGAATGTCATTTGGAACAAGAGTTAAAGTCTTAACCATAAAAATTTATCAAAAAGAAAACAATGCATCAACCAAAATATACTAATGATACAATCGAAAATGAGGTGAAGAATGGAGAGAAGGATAGAGAGAATAGAATAGAATGGAATCCCAAAAACAAGGTGGTGTACAACCCTTTGTATAATTCATGATTAATGTGACTTGGAAAATCTCATTCCAACTCTGGCCTCAAACAAACCACTTCCAGTGACTTTACATCAATGCATTCAACCAATCCATCCACTTGGATAACAAGAATGCCATCCCCAAGAGTCACCACCATTCCAACAAAGCAAGGAGAGAATGGGAAGCGAGAAGGACCTTAGTTAGATGGAACGTTTTTAGTTCCATAACCAATGCTTGTAGCCCAGGGGATTATTTTGTTTAAGGGGTGTGCTTTGAATTCTCACTTCTTCTTTTTTTGCTTTATTTTTTTTTGGTTTTTGTGTTTTGTGTTTTTATGTGTGAGAACCACACCATGCAAATACTTTGTTATTTTTATTATCTCAGCTTCCGATAATTGGGTAACATCAGAATGGCAAGAAAAATCAAGAAGAAAACATCCAAGTACCCAAGAGAATGGCTAACAAAAAAGCATCAAGTTTCCTTGAAGTCACAGCCTTTTCAATCCTTGAGTTCTTCCTTAGTTTGAGAAATGCCCAGTCATCGATTCGTTAAAGTTCTTATTAGAAGGGTACTATGCATTTCCAAGCCGAGAGAGACCATAGAAACTGATGGGCAGATGGATGAAGTGATCTCATTGCCTGCCATATCAGAAGAAACATACCTTAGTATCAGCATTGTGACTTAAAGGTAAAAACCAAACATTAGCAATCAACAAGAAAACATTTCATACCATCATGAAGAACACTTATTATGTGATGAATGTATAGGGTGGATCACATGCACACATATGGACAAAAAATGGAAAAGTATAATGATGTTGAAAAACAAAAACAAGAAAGGTTAAAGAAATTTGTAAAACAAAAATGTGTAAAAAAAACATGTAAAACAAAAACTTGTAAAACAAAAATGTGTAAAACAAAAACTTAAAAGAACTGAGGGCTCCATATGATTAGCATAGGTGATCATCTCCCCCATGACTGAGTCGAAAGGGAGAGATCCAAAATAATGAGTGCTTGTTTGAATTTCTTAAAAGTGTCCAACTTCTCCCAATTGATGATCTTAGATTAAGGGGTGGAAGTTGGCGACGCTCATATTCTAACGTATCTATGCCTTCGTTGTTGGCATGGTTTTTCTCCTCAGTTCATTCTATGCATATTTTTTGGTTGCTCTTTCTAGTAGCTGTCAACCATAGGGTGTCTACTACTTGTTGTGTGGTTGCTACATACAGGCATCTTTGTTTCAAAGTTTTAAGGGCACACCTGTTACATGGAGGCATTTCCTCCATGTCATCACCCAATGAATCACTGTATGTGATGCATGGAACTTTTCTCTTCTTGATCTTTCCATAAATGTTTATCCTAAAAATTTCTAAGAAAAGATCACGAATGCCTAGGCATGCATCTACTGTGCTAAGCCATGCCCTTCCCATTATAATAAGGAAGTCCCCTTTGTCATTGTTAACTTCAATCACTAAGAAATCAGCTAAGTAGGACCAACCACACACAGTGGTAACGATGTCCTCCACCAATCCCAAAGGAATGGTGATGGACTGGTTTGCCAGCTCTAGTTGAATATTTCTCTTCTTAAGTTGGGGCAGGTTCCAAGCGTGATACATCTTTCATGAAATTAAGTTGACTCTAGAACCTGAGTCAAGAAGAGCCTTATGTGGTTCATTTCTAGCAATTTGGAGATAGATTAAGGGACTTCCAGGGTCAGTTAGTTTCCTGGGAAGGTGGCCTACCTTAATCTAGTTGGTTACGGTATGCGTTAACATAACCATATGCATTAAGCTCTGATTTTTGATGGAAGGGAGCACCAAAGCTCTATGTATCGGAGGAGCATACATAGACTCAACCACTTGTTGTTGTGATAGCTTTTTTGGGCTTCTGGTTTTGAAGAAAGGTCTTCTCTTTTTACAGTTGTCAGAACCAGCAACGATTTGAATGTTTACTTCTCTCGTAGCGTGGCATTGCTACGGTTGAGTAGGAAGTTTCCCTTGCATTGTTGGAGTAGGAGGTGTTATGGGAACTACAGGTGGAAGAGGTGCGGGTGGATTAGGAGGATGGTATGGGTATGGAGTGTCTCCTAGAGGAGGAGTCCTCCTAAAGTACTCCCAAACTTGGTAGTGATGTTGGGGAGTTGTGTGATCCATAGAGTCACTTGGAGAAATCGACTGCTACACATAATATACATATGGATCTGGCTGCCAGTAAGGGTATTGTTGTTTCAGCAGTGGCATCCCCCATGACTATGGGTATTGCCACCACTGATGCTGTTCGATGGGTTGTGGTGGAGTTTCACTTGGATAATATGTTAAGGGTTGGTGGAACTTCCTTGGGTTACCTTGGGGATAAGGTAACCTACAGGGTTTTTGCCATTGGTTGAGTCTTGTATTAAGTGCATACACCCCAGACTCCTGCAGGTGTGAGATAATTGGACAACATCCCTTAAGATGGTCATAGTGGAAGATCTCACATCCACCATCATCGTTTGTGTCTAATTCCACAACCACATCGAAGATAGTAATTTTCCCCTTACCCTTGTTATGTGCAGGGCCTAAACCTCTCCACTTTGTCTTACCTTTGTCACTACTTTGTTCCTCCTTAGACTCCTCCACAATTTTCAAGATAGTTTCAATTTTATTATCTAAGGAGCTCCATACTTCTTCTACCTTAGCTGCTACTTCTATTGTTAGTTTTTGGAGTGGCAAGATTTTCCTATTTACCAACTCTTCAATTGGTGACTCATCCTCTTCATCTCAAAATCTCACTCCCTTCTTTTGAAGAGGAAGATCATGGTTGTATTCTTCTGTACTTTTCCTTTTTCGTATCTCCCCTTCTTCTTTTGTTACTTGTTCCAAAAATCTATGAAATTCATGGGCTCTAATTTCTGATAGTTTCCCTTGGGCATAAGTCCCAAGGGTTCTTCTAGTCTCATGCCTTAGCCCATCTACAATGTGGTGGAGTTGATCCCGTTGTGCATAATCATGGCCCGGGCAACAATGTAACAATATGTAGTAGCGGGCCATGGTAGCATCCAAGGGTTCATGATGAACTTGCTTCCATCCTTGGATCTGCTTACGCAAGTTAGACACTTTGGAGTATGTCTGATATTTATCGTTGAACAACTCTAACATCGTACTCCACCTCTTAATGGTTTCTGGCTCTAAGGACTGGTACTAGCTCTCTGCTTCCTTGGTGAGTGTCCTGGGAAACAAATTAAGTTTCTGCCACTCGTTTTAAATGTTTTTCAAGGCACAGTCATCGTGGAATGCCTATAAATGATGCTACAGATTAGCGTTGTATCCCCCTTCAAAGCGTGGGATGTTGTTCATGTCTAAATGCTTGATCTGACTATCTTTTAAATGCCTTGTTGGGATTCTAACTACCTCCGTTATGTCAAGCATACTTCAGGTTGCAAGTAGGGGCTTGTCATGATCGTCTCTTTCATGACACTTGTGATGTCTTCATTGTTCCCTACTTTCCCTTCATTCATGCCCTTGTCCTCTCTCTCGACTCTCTCGTCGAGGTCTCTCGTTTTTCTTACTTTTATCCTCTCCGTTATGCTCTTCATGGTTGCACCCAGAGGTGGAAGGAGAGGGTGAGTGATGTGAAGAAGGGGAAGAAGAAGGAGAACCATCACCATGATGATGTTTCTTGACTTCTGTTCGGCTACTTTGGCCCCGATCGTGATGACAATCTAAGTGCTTGTCCTTGTCATTTGTTGTTGTTCCCTCTATGAATAGTTGGTGTTCACGGGCATCAGAACCAGGGTTATGTATCATTGATTGTAGGTTCTGATACCCTACCTCCTCACTTTCATTAAGAGGGGGAACATCTCTTGATAGCAAACTAGTTACAAGTGGTTCACCATTTCTAGTTTCACCAAGGACGTGCAGGACCTCTTTGTCCTTCAATAGTGTATGTTGGCTCTCCTGCCTTGAGTCCCTCATATGTTGTAAAGCTATGGGATAGTAATCCCTTGAATCAAAGTCTTCCACAATGTATTCTGCATATAATTCTTTCATGTCAATATGTGCCAAAGCACAGAGAAGCATGTTAGGGACTGATCGTTCTAGAGGTAACACTATGTTACCTTGCAAATCTCTCCAGTGCATTTGTTCATCTTGATGGAGAATAAAAGTAAAGTTGGGAATATACTCATGGGGATGAGTATAGACTATTCGGTATTGTTTAGGACTTGGCTAATTTCGGCTATGTGTTTTTGATTGCTGTCTATCCTTTGTATTATTTCTAGGTGATGTGCTTTTGCGAGAAGAAGACATTGTTATCTATCGGTGTGCTAATTACTGTTATATAATTTTTCTTGATTAACCCGAAGCTTCATTTAGGCTCCCAACAATGTGAGTGATATCCTACATTTTAGTCAGCACACAAACACTTAGTCCCTGGCAATGGTGCTAATGATGAGTGGCGAGGTACCCCTACACTCAACCATACGAAATGAGCGTAGCACGCGCGATTTGGTTGAACTCCGCAGACTAAGTGCCTACACGGCCCATGGAACACTTAGGGTTAATCGTTTGTTGTCTTCCCAGACTTACTTGTAGTTTTCATGGTGTATGGTTAAGTATGTCTGAGGTATATGATTTTTATAGTCTTTTATGTTTTATGTCTCCTATGCTAACAAGGTGAAGGGTTGAGAAACTAAATTACTAACTCTAACTAATGAGCTAACTCTAAATTACCTAGCATCAGCATCCGTTCCCACTTATCGTACACACCCTAAACCGATGCAACCGCGGCTACCAAATGCTAATCATTGCTGGGATCACCACGCGTAACGCATGTGCTTGAAGTGGTCGTACTGAGGCACCTAACTAGGAGGAAAGGATTGAGAGAACCTAATCTAGCCTAAGTGTGATGAGCAGCTGATTCCTTGATTATCCGTACACATCTTTAGATGCTTGTAATTAAGTCATACTCATTCCACATTTCTAGCCTAAGTGCGATGAGCAGCCAATTTCTTGATTATCCATACACATCCTTAGATGCTCTTAATCAAGTCGTACTCATTCCATGTTATGATGAGCATCTGCTCCTTGATTATCTGTACACATCCTTAAATGCTCATAATCAAGCCTTACTCATTCCACATTACTAAGAGAGAAAGCAATAAATAACGTTAAATAAAATCCTATTCCATGCATTGCAAGGTTTATCCAGGAAGTTCGTCTTTATTTCCGTACACAACTTGTGTTCCGATACAATGTTGCTCAAATAAAGATCCGTTCACTTTAGGACTCCTACTATGGGCACATGGAAAATATTCTATCTTTGGAGTGATCAATTTGCCAAAGTTTCCCTACTTCTAGCCTAGGATGGGAAAAAAAGGGAGAGTCGCCTCTTATTTATAGATATGATGGTGCATCGTGATATCACATACGTGACATTGCAGGGGACGACGCAATATCGCATGGGATGCGATATCATGACGTACTCAATATCACGGCCCATGCAATATTGCGTCTCTTAAGAAATGAATCTCATAAGTGAAGGAATGATTCAAGAAAGACCTATTTGTCTAAAGACTACCTCTAAAGAGAACAAGGTCAATGAGCATGATGAGGGCAATGAAGATGAGATTGCTCTTCTCTCAAGGAGACTACAATGATTACTTACAAGAAGAAACAGAGGATCATCTCAGCAATAGCAAAGACCTAATTTCTTCAAAGGTAAAGAAATATGTATAAATGTTTTAAATTCTTCTAATCTAGATTTTTCTTCTATAGAATGTTGAATTTGTGGAGGAAGATGCCATAAGGCCTTTGAATGTCCTAGCAATCCAAGTGATAGCAAGGTACAACTAAGGAATAGATCTAATGATGAGAAACTAAAAAAGTCTAAATTTTATAAAATTTGGAATGATGGTAAGAAAAGTGAAGAAGAAGCATGCAATTCTTTTAAAAATTCACATCTCATATGCATGGCACTTACCGATGAAAATTCCTCACATGTGACTGAACAAGATGGTATGTGTGAGAAGAGGTATAGTGAATTTAAAGAAGAAATTTTTTTTACATCACTTGATTAGGAAGGAAAAGACACTAGCACTTTTTATGTTAGATGCTATTCATACTAAAGTGAAGGAAGAAATATTAGATATAAAAGCTAAGATTCAACAACTAATCTCTTTGAATAAGTATTGTAGCAAGATTCAAGAAGAAGAGACTCCTAAAAATCAACCAAAGAATTTAAAGGAAGCAACACATGAAAATGCAACCTCAAGAATAGTAAGGTTTGATAATTTTGATTATAAGGATAATATTTTATTTGTATGTAAAAATTGTGGTGGTAAGAAAGATCTTAGCTATGATGATCAAAGTAGGATTAATGCTTGGTCTTGTCAAAAAGGATTTGGTAAGGACATTGGGTAGGTACCAATAAGTGAGAATGAAGGAAAGTGGAGCCCCAAAAATAATGCAAAAAGTGATCAAAATTTCTATCACAAGGAACATGAAAAAATAGTGACATTACATACATAATCTAATGAAAGAGAACCTAAGGATGAAGAGGAACTTCATGATAGGAGACCTCACCTCAAACTGCATTGATCTTCTCTTCTCATTGGTAGGCAAGGTAAGTCAAGGTAAGTCTCTATCTCTTTACTTACTAGTTAATTAGGATAGTGTTTGAGAAGTTCAAAATTATCTACATCTTGTCTACATTAAAATTAATGAATAAGTGTCTAGAAAATTTCTTACATTCATCCATGATATTGATATAATTGGTTTTATGAATATTTATAATAGAACTTGTAATAAATTCTCTTGGATCTTCATCTCATAGCAATTTTAGTTTGATTTCTTGTCTTGCATTTAGTTTTGCTTAATCTGAAATTCTTTTGATGATCTTTTTCTATGCTCAAAATCTTTGGGATGTTTTTTCCACTTCTAAGATAAGACATACCTCTAAAAATTCTATCAATATTACTAGTTTAAAACCTAGATCTCCATAAATGATCTTAACATTGACCTACAATTATAGTGTTTTTGTGATATTTGCATAAAGGCCCAAAATAAGCAACATGTGTAGGGGGGCTACTCCTCAATCATCTTGGAGGCCATCAATGTAGGGGAAGTCTTTGAAGACTATGGCCAAGAACGACAATGAGTAAGAAAAGGACTTCAAGAGGTATTTTTTCTAGAATGGTAAAGTCTGGAATGATTGTTTGTCGCATATGCAAACTTTTAGATTAATCAAATATATATATGGTTAGTTCTCTATTAGCATGAGTTGTTGTGTTTTTTGTATTATCTTATACAAAAATCAAAATATGCATGTCTCACTCTTAGCTTCCTTATTCTCATGGAAATTTCCAAATTTTTGGTTAATATAGCAATGCAAGTTTTAATGAGATATCTAGATAAGATGCTTGTTTTACCTTTGGCCTTGAAAATTGCATGTTGATGGTTCTTACTGAATAATTGTACCTCCTTGTTCTTGATCTCAAAAGAGCGTTTCTCAATTTCCACAATCATGCCTTAAGTGAAGGATGTAGTACATTTCTTACTACATTTTAAGCAATAACATGATTATTCTATGGGAAAGTATCCATGTTTGTTCTTATTAACTAATGAATCTGACATCAATATGTTTTTCATTGTGAAGTTTTATGACTATATTTACATCACCATAAAGATAACATTTTACAAAGATAGAGAATATTTGAACACTCCAAGCATCATGCACTGCTAATGACTTATTGTTTTAGAGACAGGTTGCTTACTGCTTTTCTTCACCTCAATGTTGAATTTCACTTGGAAGGTTTGGTTTTGCTCTTGCCAAATTTGGGGTACCTCTTCATGAACTTGATAAACACATACTTACTATATATTTTTAGGCTTATGAGTGCTACTTGGCTGTATATATTATCTAGATATTATTATTTTTTATATCTTTTCTCACCAAGTTTCAGCACTTTATCCTTTTTGCTACTGATGAAAAAGGGGAAGAGTAGTATGATTATATTTGTATGATCACTAACTCATTTTCTTAAGTTTTTAACATCACCAAAAAGGGAGAGATTGTGGACCCTTTAGTGTGTTTTGGTGTGTTGAAATGTTAAGTAAAATGGAGTCAAAGGTTGTTTGCATGGTTGTATGGTTACTGATTTTGTAGGACTACTTACACGGGAAACCAAGATGAGATGAAGAGGATAAGGAATGAACTATTTAAAGCTCAAAGGAGGAGGTCACCCGCATGATATTCAAATGAATATTCAAAGAATGTGGACAAGGACTAGATACTATACAAGCAAAGTTATCATTATCAAAGCATGTGAAATATCAAGGCTATGGACAAAAAACGATGCACTCAAAAGACAAAGAAAGTGGAAGAAAGATGTCTCTAGGAAATAGTAGAAATCTTGGTAGAATTGGAGTGAACTTAGGCAAAGACCTCTTCAGAAATAGCAAGAAATATTTATTAGAAAAAGACATGTTTCACAAGGAAAAGATGTATTTATAGAATGTAGACCAAGTTTAGAAAGATGTCTTCCAGAATGGAGCATCAGAAAGATGTCTTTTAGGAAATAAAGACATTTTCTTAGAATTGAAGACAAATTTAGAGATATGTGTCTAGCATAAGAAAGACATCTACCATGACCATTAGTGATCATTTCCTAGCTATTTCATGAGTTCCAAGATGAATTTAGAAACACAATAGTTATAAGAAGACTTGATGTGCATTGGGAAAAGTCCAAGCATTTTTGTATTCATTGTATAATCATTTTTAACCATTGAATTCTCTATTTCTCCTCATTGTCTTATCATTTTGACATTGTAAAGTGTGCTATACCTAAATGTACAAGGATTAGCAAATTGAGTTGTAATTATCCCTTGTAATTCTTGTTCTTGTTACCCTGTGGGGTTGATGTGCTTGAGCTTGTTAGGATATTGTGGGATTGAGTTGTTGGTGTTGTGGTATAACACTCCAATGTAGAGCTCAAGATTGTAAAGGTTTTGGAAGCCTTGAAATCACATTTCCAAGCTTGATGAGACATTGTGGGGTTGAGTGATTGGTGCTATGATATAACACTTTGGAGTGGGTCATGAAGACTATATAGGGTGTGGACCCTTCAACTACATTTTAAGAGCAACAAAGGCCAAAGGTGTGCTTGCAATCTACCCTTTGAGTGTGGAGTACGCAAGTTTGGGAAGCACGTAAATTTGTGTGTGCGCTTTATTTCATAAAGGTTCTATTTAGGAAACATCTTCATCTTCCCCTTCTAATTTCTATGATCCACAAGAAAGACAAGATCTCAAGACTGAGGGATCTCAAAGGATAAAAACCCTAGCCATTCATCTAAGAGAAAGGATCATGATCAAAAGAAAGACAAAGTAAAGCATAAGGATCAAGGTAGAAACTAAAGGAGAGGTACTAGTAGGCACCTAGTTCTCCTTCTTCACCCTCATCATCCTCTTTGTACTTATTATCAAACTTTGATAGGAGGAACAAGCATCGAGACAAAAGCATGAATAGCTAAGACTAAGATGGAGATGAATGGTGGACAAAGATGAATGCAAATCCTACTAAGATGATTAAGACTACGAGCAAAGAAAACCACAAAGGGGAAGAGCATCATAGGGAGTGAAGGCATAACAAAACTCTTCATAGGCATCATGGCCATGAAAGGGGCCACTATGATCATCATGACTATGATGAGCCTTTATTGACTACTAGAAACATGATTAAAATTTTAGAGATAGTAAGAATTTTGACAAGGCATTAAAAAGATAGCAGAATTAAAAGGTTGAAGATGAAAAATATCTCCATATTTGAGGTAGTATACAATTCAAATCCTCATAATCATCACTAAACCTTTCATTATGCCTATGCCTTACAAAACATAGAGAATAAATGGTAGAAGCTCAAATTATTCCCAAGGATACTTACCAAGAAAGTAGAAAGCTAGTACCAGTCCTTAGAATTGGAATCCATTTGCAGATGGAAAACTATATTGGAACTCTTCCATGAAAAGTTCCAAGCATACTCTAGAGTGTCTAACTTGCAAAGACAGATCCAAGGATGGATGTAGGAAAATCATGAGTCCTTGTATGTAGCCCTAGGTAAGTACTACTATCTATTTCACTAACACCCAAGCCATGGATACTTCCAAAGGAAATAGCTTCATTATATTGTAGATGGGCTTAGAAATAAGACTAGGGAAAACGTTGGGGTCTATGTCCAAGCAAGAATTTCTAAAATGTAGATCCATTAAATCCAAAGGATAATAGATGAGGTGGCAATAGAAGAAGGAAAGTTGATAAAACATGAAAGTGTAAAGAAATATAATAGGGATCCCTCCATTCACAAAAGGAAGTTGCATTTTTGTGATTCAGAGGGGGAGGCACCACTTGATGAAGTGATGCAAAGGAAGACCTTGTCAATACAACAATCTATCACTAAGATATCTACTAAGGTGGGTAAAATGTGAGACTCTTTAGATGGGAAGTTCTAAATAGCCTTGAAAATTATAGAGAAAAGTATAGATCAAGGGATTAGTAATCAAGAAAGAAGGAAAAAAAAAGATATAGATAAGGGTTACCATCAGAAAAAGTGTAAAGCTATAGTGGTTGAAGAGGTTGCAGATTTTGAAATAGATGATGAAGGATGTGACATTTTTCACTATGAACATCCCCATGGATGTTGTTCTATTATGTTACATCTGCAAGAATCTACGGTGTATACTTTGAATCCAAAATTTGCAAGATGAAAAGCACCTAATCAGTTGCCTTATCCACATGGCAACTATAGGCAATAATTTCCACCAATCAATGTATTATCCAAGTGGAGCACCTCCTTAACCTCAAGAGTAGTATTAGTAGTGGCAATACCAATAGTCATGAAGGATGTAACCACCATGGCAGGAATATCTTTACAAGTAGTTAGATCCTTATAGATACTACATCCAACAACATATATCCCCTCATGGATCATCTAGCCATGTTTCCTTCTTTCATCACTACTATTCCTTGGAATATTATAGAGCATGTTCTCCAAGGGGGTGTTTCCTTTTCTTTTCCATCCTTTATTTTCCTTAGCAACTCATGCACAATCTACAATCACATCCTTGCCACTTACTTCACCTATGCATGGGAAGATTCCACCATAACCACAATAGTGAAACATCACAAGGGTAGTGAAGTTATAGCCAGATATTCATCTGAGTGATTTTGAATAAAAACCTCATAAGAGACCATTTTTTAGAACAAATAGCCCCATAAAACCCTCACAAATAATTGTAGTTGTTAATCCTACCTAATCTACCTCTAAAAGTATCCTTGATCCTCCTTCAAATAAAAGGACCTCCAATGTCCATACTATTATGTTGACCCATGTGGTCATAGATTGGATAAAGAATAACCACCTTCCCAAGAAATTATATGATCTTGGGAGTTCCCGTATTTATTTGCAAATTACAAGGAATGATCCATGTAAAGTTCTCTATTACTTAGGTTTTGGGACGAACTTGATCTCCAAAGAACTGTATAAGACTTGGAAGAGTAATATTAGATTAGAGTTGGTAGATTAGTCCATTGCTATTTCTTTGGGACTAGTGGAGGACATTGTGACTACCATTTTTGGGTGGTCCTATCTCGTAGATTTCCTTGTAATTCATGTGAAGAATTGTAAAGGAAACTTTCCTATCATTATGGGAAGGACATGGATGAGTAATATAGATGTAAAAATGGGGATTTAAGATATATCCTTAAAAATCTCCAAGGAAAATGAATTTTTCAAGATAGAGAAGAAGGAGGTCTTGTGCATTACATAAAGTGACATAGGCTATCATTGCATGTAAAGAATATGGATAGTGAAGGGTACATCAATTCTAGCATGTAATTAGTATGTCAAAACAATAGTAATTTAGAAGTTATTATATAAAATAGCCATAAAATAAGAAGATACCCAATGGCTAATAACAGATCATCAAGCTAAATCTACCATATGCATGAAACTATTGGAAAGCCTTACAAGTGCTTGTATTAAGAACATGGATGAAATGGAGCAACTTCATCAGTAACTCTTCCACACATAAAGTGAAATGGATTGGAGAGAGTTAGAAATACCTGATCACTTTAAGTAGGAGCTCCTTGAACTAAAATATTTACCAACAACTTTAGAATATGCTTTTCACAAAAATTGCAAGTTGATAATCATCAGTGTCAACCTTGCTCTAGAATATAAATAGAAGTTGTTGAAGGTGATAAACAAATGGATTATAGTCTTTTTTTGGTTATATCATGAACGTACTGGGATAGGTCAATGGATATGCTAGCACCACATCTATAGAGACTCTTTCGTTAAGCTAAAGAGGAAATTGCAACAAATGTTAAATCCAAAATTAAAGCAAGTTATCAAGAAGAAGGTATAACAACTTCTCAAGATTATGTTCATCTATTTGATTGCAAATAGTGAATGTGTTAGTGCACTTATGATTGTACCCAAGAAAGGAGGGAAGTGGAGAGTTTCCATAGATTTCTAGTTGTTGAACATGACAACTTTTAAAGATCATTTTTCATTGCCATTTGTTAACCAAGTTTTGAACACCATAGTAGGACATTGCTATTATATCTTTTTGGATGGCTATAGTGGCTATAACCTAATTCAAATTGCACTAAAGGACCAAGCCAACACCACATTCATAAGTCCATGAGAGACTTTTGCATACAAAAAGATGCCCTTTGGCCTATGTAATTCTCCTGCTACCTTTCAATGTTTTCTTTTTAGCATCTTTCAATAGAAAATTGGTAGCAAGGTATAAGTCTTTATGGATGAATTCTCTACCTATGGTACCACATTTAAGTAAGCCTTAAACTATCTTGAGCAAGAGCTTCAATGATATGTGGAGACTAACTTGAAGCTCAATTAGTAAAAAAGCCATCTAATGGTCCAAGAAAGCATAGTGTTGGAGTAAAGAATCTCAAAAAAAGGAATCGAGATGGACCTAAAAAAAGTATGGATCATCTAAGGAATAACTAGGAAACCTAAAATGGTGAAAGATGTAAGGTCATTCCTTGGGCATGCTGGTTATTACTAACACTTCATTACAAACTTCTTGAAAATTGCTAAGTCATTAGTTGAGCTCAAAAAAAAGGATAGAATATTTAACTAGACCAAGGAATGTGAATTAGCATTCCAATAGTTAAAAAAAAAGCTCATAGAAACTCATATTTTACATGATCCTGATTGATCTAGACCCTTTCATGTTATGATGAATGCATCCAATTATGCTTATATAATTAGATGATCAAAAATGTCCTTACTACATCCATTGTGTAAGTAGAAGCATTATGGGGGCAATAAACTACACCACCATGTAGAAGGAGCTTATGATGATGCTATACACCTTAGAGAAATTTAGGCATTATATGCTTGAATATCAATTTTTTGTGCACATGGATCATAATGTGATTAGGTTCCTTATGAACAAATAAATGGTAAGCCCACATGTCATATAGTAGTTGGTAATTCTACAAGAGTTTGACCTTATAATGATGGATAGAAAGAAAACCAAGAATGTGCTTGATGACTACTTATCTTATTTTCAATTAGACAATGAAGAGGATGAAGGAAATCTATTTGATTAATTTCTAGATGAACCCCTCTTCAGAAAAGCTATTGAAGTACAAGATCCCAAAGATCCTAATTGGTACAAAGAATTCCTCTTCTACCTAATCACTTAGGAGACACATTAATAATGATATAACAAGAAGAAATAATAGTTTCTTCACCAAGCCAAGAATTACATGGAAATCAGGGATAACCGTTACAAGGTTTGCATTGATGGCTTAGTATAATGGTGTGTGCCTAATGTAGATCAACTGCTAATCCTCCAAGATGCTCATGAGGACCACTACATAGGAAGGAGAACAAGTGTAAAAATCCTCATGATAGGATACTATTGACCAATAATTTTCAAGGAAACCCATCATTTCTCCCATTCATGTGAGCGCTACTCATCACCAAACAACCAACAACATACAACCATGAAAACCAAACTAAGGATAGATGCAAAAATCAAAACAAAAGAATCCATCTCATTAAAGAGATTCATCAAACCAAGATATCCTTGCAAGCATACCAATCCAATTCATAGCATGAAATCATAAATCCAAATCAATATCATGAAATTTCATCATCAAACAAGAACCAAAACATCATCCAAAGAGATCTCACAAATTTTAAACAATAACCCAAGGTGCCAACTAATCCAAGTAGAGGAATCCTTAACCATAACTTCCAAGCAAGACAATTGAGGCATAATAATGAAAAGACCCAAGACCAAAAACTAACAGTAATATATGGATCAACACTCAAACCATGAATTAATTGCTTTACCAAGAAGATGAATCAAGACTATTAAATCCAAAATCAAGTATAGAGTTGGATCATCGTTTAATTGTATGAGAGTAGATAAAACTATTATAACTTCATCATTCCTATAGATTTCATAATATTTGTAGATCCATAAAAAATTAAATATTTATACCTATTCTATTCTATAAATTTAGGTAGGCATTTATAAAAAATATAGAGTTATACAACTATGAATCTATACTTAGAGAATCAAGCTAAAAAATTTGGAATAAGTAGTTGATAGGAAATATATCATAACTCCATGATGAAAAATTATTTCTTCATGAGTTTAAAACATTTTGAAATACAGAAGAGTAACCTATCTATAGGTAATGTTTCAGAGGATTATATAGTAAGATATAGGAGATATGGGATTTTTATTAGGCACTATCAAAAATAGTAAAATTATGAACAATATAGAAAGAAATATTATAACTCTATGATTGAAAACTATTTTTTAGTGACTCTAAAATGGTTTAAAAGAGAGAAAAGTAACCTATTTATAAATAAAGTCTCAAAGGAATATCTAATAAGATCTAGGAGATATAATTGTTTCTATTATGCACCCTTAGAAACCACAAAATTATAAACAACGTCAAAGGAAAACTTATAACTCTATGATGGAAAACTATTTCTTAGTGATTCCAAAATGGTTGGAAAGATATAGTGTACCTAGCTAAGGGTAAATTTTTAGAGGAATATCTAATAATATCTAGGAGATATATAGCTTTTATTATGCACTATCAGAAACTGTAAAATTTTAGATAGTGTAGAGAGAAAAATTATAGCTTCATCCAAACACAACATTTTTAATTCTTCCAATGGGATATAGAAGCTAAAAATAGTAAGATATTTAAATAAATTTTTAGAGTTTTATCCTTAGCCATGCTTGAGATATAGCCTCATTAATCCACATCATAGAAAGTCCTATGATTTTGGATAGGTCTAAAAGAATGACATATAACTCAAAATATGCTACATACTTTTGAATAAATATTTTCTAAAACTATATATAATTTTTCAACAGAATTCCAAAAACCTATAGCAAGAATCCTAAATCAAATGTATGTAAGAGATACATGCATTAATCTTTGTGTTATCTATTCTGCTAACACAAATCTCTAGAACCCCTACCTCCAAAATTAATAGAAATAACAATATAATTAATTAAGAATTAGGCATGAAAAATTCATCCAAACAACATTCTACATTTAAATCTATCAATCCATAAATAGTTTTTAGATTCATATGAAAAAAATAAATGAAACCTCCCATAGATGTTCAGAAAACCTATAAGTGTCAACAAGGAAGAAGCTAAGATAACTCACCTCTTGATCCAAATGAAGGAAACTACAAATAGAGAAAATAAAGCACCTATAAGAAAACTGCAAAGGATGATTCAAGTGATCTATACAACCAAATCCAAAATTTTTCAACACTTCCTAGCTTCAATATCCTAGCACCTCTTTGGATTGTCAAAGTGTGTGGAAGAATTGAATCATGGAAGTTTTAATGGAGATTGACTCAAAACCATGTGATGAGACATGATATCACATTGGCTGCGATATCACGTCGTCCCCTGCGATGTCACATACGCGATATCGCGGTGCACCGTCATATCTATAAATAAGAGGTGGCTCTCCCTTGTTTCCTCATCCTAGGCTAGAAGTAGGAAAACTATGGAAGATTGATCACTCCAGAGATAGAATATTTTCCATGTGCCCATAGTAGGAGTCCTAAAGTGAACAGATCTTTATTCGAGCAACATTGTACTTGAACACAAGTTGTGTACGACAATAAAGATGAACTTCCTAGATAAACCTTGCAGTGCATGGAATAGGATTTTATTTAATGTTATTTATTGCTTTCTTTCTCACCCTTATCTCCTAGTAACGCGGAATGAGTACGACTTGATTATGAGCATTTAAGGATGTGTACGAATGATCAAGGAATGGATGCTCATCGCAGTAACACGGAATGAGTACAACTTGATTATGAGCATTCAAGGATGTGTATGGATGATCAAGGAATTGGCTGCTCATTACACTTAGGCTAGATTAGCTTTTTCAACCCTTTCCTCCTAATTAAGTGCCTTAGTATGACCACTTTGAGCACGTGCATTATGCGTGGTGATCCCAACAATGATTAGCGTTTGGTAGCCACGGTTGCATCAGTTCAGGGTGTGTACGGTAAGTGGGAATGGATGCTGAAGCTAGGTAATTTAGACTTAGTTCATTAGTTAGAGTTAGAAATTAGTTTCTCAACCCTTCACCTCAATAGCATAGGAGATAAAAGATAAAAACTATAAAAAACATATACCTTGGACATACTTAACCATACACCATGAAAACTACAAGTAAGTCTGGGAAGACAAGGAATGATTAACCCTAAGTGTTCCATGGGGCGTGTAGGCACTTAGTCTGTGAAGTTTGACTGGATCATGCGTGCTACGCTCGTATTCGTATGGTTGAGTGTAGGGGTACCTTGCCACTCATCATTGACATCGTTTTTGGGGACTAAGTGTTTGTGTGCTAAGTAGAACATAGGATATCACTCACATTGTTGGGAGCCTAAACGAACCTTCAGGTTAATCAAGATAAAAAGATTATATAATGGTAAAATCAGCACACCTATAAGACATCATGTCTTCTTCTTCTTCTCACAAGAGCACATCACCTAGGGATAATACAAAAGATAGTCAGCAATCAAAAACACATAGCCAAAATCAGNGGACTCAAGGCAGGAGAGCCAACATACACTGTTGAAGGGCAAAGAGGTCCCACATGTCCTCAGTGAAACTAGAGATGGTGAACCACTTATAACTGGTTTGCTATCAAGAGATGTTCCCCCTCCTAACAATGGTGAGGAGGTTGGGTATCAAAACCTACGATCCATGATATATAACCCTAGTTTTGATGCCTATGAACACCAACTATTCATAGAGGGAAGAACAACAAAAGACAAGGATGAGCACTTAGATTGTCACCATGATCGGGGCTGAAGCCATATAAGAGAAGGCAAGAAACATCGTCGTGGCGATGGTTCTCCTTCTTCTTTTCCTTCTTCACATCACTCACCCTCTTCTTCCACCTCTGGGCACAATCATTAAGAGCATAACAGAGAGGATAAAAGTAAGAAAAATGAGAGACCTCGATGAGAGAGTCGAGAGAGAGGACAAGGGCATGAACGAAGGGAAAGTAGGGAACAACGAAGATGTCACAAGAGTCATGAAAGAGATGATCATGAAGAGCCCCTACTTGCAACTTGAAGTATGCTTGATATCACGCAGGTAGTAAGAATCCCAACAAGGCATTTAAAAGATAGCTGGATCAAGTGTTTAGACATGAACAACATCCGATGCTTTGAAGGGGGATACAACACTGATCCGCAGCATCATTTACAGGCATTCCATGATGCCTATGCCTTGAAAAATATAGAGAATGAGTGGAAGAAACTTAAGTTATTTCCCAGGACACTCATCAAGGAAGTAGAGAGTTGGTACTGGTCCTTAAAACTGGAAACCATCAGGAGGTGGAGTATGATGTTAGAGTTGTTCAACGATAAGTATCAGACGTACTCCAGAGTGTCTAACTTGTGTAAGAAAATCCAAGGATGGAAGCAAGGTATTCATGAACCCTTGGATGCTGCCATGGCCTGATACTACATATTGTTACATCGTTGCCCGGGCCATAGATAAGCACAGTGGGATCAACTCTGCCACATCGTAGATGGGCTAAGGTATGAGACTAGGAGAACCCTTGGGACTTATGCCCAAGGATGATTATCAAAACTTAGGTTCCATGAGATTCATCGATTGTTGGAGCAAGTAGCAAAAGAAGAAGGTGAGCTATGAAAAAGGAAAAGTGCAAAAGAATATAATTGTGATCCCTCTCTTTGGAAGAAGGCAGTGAAATTTTTCAATGAAGAGGATGACTCACCAATCAAAGAGTTGGTGAATAGAAAGACCTTGTCACTTCAAAAACACACAACAGAAATAGCAGCTAAGGTAGATGATGTATGGAGTTCCTTAGACTCTAGACTTAAAACTGTCTTGAAAGTTGTAGAAGAGTCTAAGGTGGAATGAGGTAGTGACAAAGATAAGAAAAAGCAGAGTGATTTAGGCCCTACACATAACAAGGGTAAGGGAAAAATTACTAACTCTGATGTGGCTGTGAATTCGGACACAGATGATGATGGTGGATGTGAGATCTGCCACTATGACCATCCTAAGGGATGTTGTCCAATCATCTCACATCTACAAGAGTCTGGGATGTATGCGCTTAACCCAAGACTTAACCAAGGACAAACACCCAGTAGGTTACCTTATCCCCAAGATAACCCAAGGAAGTTCCACCAACCATTAATGTACTATCCAAATGGAACTCCAACATAACCTGTTGGATAGAATCAGCAGTGGCAATACCCATAGTCATGGGGGATGCCACTGCCTAAATAACAGTACCCTTACCAACAGCCTGATCCATATGGTTATTATGTGTAGCAGCCGATTTCTCCAAGTGACTCTATGGGTCACACAACTCCCCAACGTCACTACCAAGTTTGGGAGTACTTTATAGGAACTCCTTCTCCTCCATACCCATACCATCCTTCTCATCCGTTCACACCTCTTCCATTGGTAGTTCCCATAACACCTCCTAATCCAACAATGCAAGGGGAACTCCCCACTTAACCACAGCAACGCCACACTACGAGAGCCATAAACATTCAACCTGCTACTGGTTCTGAAAACTGTAAAAAGAAAAGACCCTTCTTTAGAACCAGAAGCCCAAATAAGCTCTCAAAACAACAAGCAGTTGAGTCTATGTACACTCCTCCACCATCGAACACTTTGGAGCACCCTTTAGTCCAACAGAGCTTAACACAGATGGTTATGTTAACGCATACCATAACCGACTAGATCAAGATTGGCCGCCTTCCCAGGAAACTAACTAACCCTGGGAGTCCCTTAATCTATTTACAAATCATCAAAAATGAATCACATAAGGCTCTTCTTAACTTAAGTTCTAGAGTCAACTTAATTTCATGAGAGATGTATCATGCATGGAACCTACCCCAACTCAAGAAGAGCAACATTCAACTAGAGCTGGCAAACTAATCCATCACCATTCCCTTGGGATTGGTGGAGGACATCATTACTACTATGTGTGGTTGGTCCCACCCAGCTGATTTCCTGGTGATTGAAGTTAACAATGAAAAAGGGAACTTCCCAATTATAATGGGAAGGGCATGGATGAGTACAATAGATGCATGCCTAGGAATCCATGATCTTTCCTTAAAAATTTCTAATATAAAAATTTATGGAAAGATCAAGAAGAGGAAAGTTCCATGCATCACATATAGTGATTCATCAGGTAATGACATGGAGGAATTGTCTCCATGTAACAGGTGTTCCCTTGAAACTTTAAAATAAAAATTCCTGTATGTAGCAGCCACACAACCAGTAGTAGACACCCCATGTTTGACAGCGACTCGAAAGAGCAACCAAATATGCATGGAACGAACTGAGGAGAAAAATCATGCCAATAATGAAGGCATAGACACATTGGAATATGAGTGTCACCAACTTCCACCCCTCAATCTAAGATCATCAATTGGGAGAAGTTGCACACTTCTTAGAAATTCAAACAGGTGCTCATTATTTTGGATCTCTCCCTTTCCACTCAGTCATGGGGTAGATGGCCACCTATGCTAAGCATTTGGGGCCCTCAGTTCTTTTTATGTTCTTTTTTTTTCACATTTTTTTACACATTTTTGTTTTACAAGTTTTTGTTTTACACATTTTTGTTTTACAAGTTTTTGTCTTACACGTTTTTGTTTTACAACTTTCTTTAACTTTTCTCGTTTTTGTTTTACATCATCGTTGTACTTTTTCATTTTGTGTGTGATCCACTGTATAAGTTTGTCACCTAATAACTGTTCTGNAAGAACAAGGTGGTGTACAGCCCCTTGTGTAGTTTATGATTAATGTGACTCGGACAATCTCATTCCAACTCCAGCCTCAAACCAACCACGTCTAGTAACTTCGCATCAATGCATTTGGCCAAACCATCCTCTTGAAGCAACAAGAATGCCATCACCCAAGAGTCACCACCATTCCGACGAAACAAGGAGAGAATGGGAAGTGAGAAGGGCCTTAGTTAGAAAACNATTCAAAGCACACCCCTTAGACAAAATAATTCCTTGGGCTACAAGCACTGGTTATGGAACTAAAAATGTGTTTTCTAACTAAGGCCCTTCTCACTTCCCATTCTCTCCTTGTTTCGTCGGAATGGTGGTGACTCTTGGGTGATGGCATTCTTGTTGCTTCAAGAGGATGGTTTGGCCAAATGCATTGATGCGAAGTTACTAGACGTGGTTGGTTTGAGGCTGGAGTTGGAATGAGATTGTCCGAGTCACATTAATCATAAACTACACAAGGGGCTGTACACCACCTTGTTCTTGAGAATCCATTCCACTCTATGCTCTCCACCCTTCTCTCCATTCCTCACCTCATTGCTGGTTGTATCATTAGTGTATATATTTTGGTTGATGGATTGTTTTCTTTTCAGTAAATTCTTGCGGTTTAGACTTTAACTCTTGTTCCAAATGACATTCCCAATGCCTACGGACTCTTTGAATATGGGTTTGTCAGGGCATTAACGGCATGAGCCTACTTTGGGGAGGACCCACTGACATTTCTATTTGGAGCACCAGTTACCTTTTTTCCCTAACATTTTGCAATTAGTTTTTATTTTGTTCATTTCCATCTTGACATCCATTTCATTGATGTCATATTTGTCCCTTTTTATCTATCTTTCTTATTTCTTTTCTTTCTCCATTCTAATGCTACCGAAGGTTCACGATTAGTCATGGGGGTACGAGGCCTAATTTTTTTGCTTTTCTCTTAGCCCTGAATTTTTTTAATTTTTTCCTAACCCCTACACCTTTGGTAGTCATCAATATTACATCTCTAGATCTGTAATTAGCCATACCACAACCTACCCAATGGGCTTACACCGAAGCAAGGTATTAATTACATGATGATTCATTTACCCTTACTAATATAAGATTGTGTTGTGTGTGCAGATGATGATCATACAACAATGGATTGGATCTGGAGTAAACACTTGGAATGGAGTAGTGCTGGAAGCAGCAATGCAAGGAGGAAGATCAATGGCATGCTTACTGATGGATAAAAAAAGGTGCAATCTTGGCATTGGCAGCAGCAACACTTCTTTTTTTCTCTCTCTCTCTTTCTCAGCTACCAAATGAGGCCTGATGTCAATGTAATAAGGTGTTCACCCTTGTTGTTATGAACACCAGTTTTGTCAAGTCTTATAATGATGATCTGTTCACAAGTCATCCCATTAGTTCAATTCAGTCAATAATCCAATACCTTCTCAATATTTTGTAAGGAACTTGAGGATGCCTTTTCATTTAGTCATGGGGGTATGATGAGACACGATATTGCATGGGCCACGATATCGCATCATCCCCTGCGATGTCGCATACACGATATCACGGTGCACCATCATATCTATAAATAAGAGGTGGCTCTCCCTTATTTTCTCATCCTAGGCTAGAAGTAGGAAAACTCTGGTAGATTGATCACTCCAGAGATAGAATATTTTCCATGTGCCCGCAGTAGGAGTCCTAAAGTGAACAGATCTTTATTCGAGCAACATTGTACCTAAACACAAGTTGTGTACAAAAATAAAGATGAACTTCCTAGATAAACCTTGCAGTGCATGGAATAAAATTTTATTTAATGTTATTTATTACTTTCTCTCTCACCCTTATTTCCTAGTAATGTAGAATGAGTACGACTTGATTTTGAGCATTTAAGGATGTGTACGAATGATCAAGGAATGGATGCTCATCGCAGTAATGCGGAATGAGTACGACTTGATTACGAGCATTCAAGGATGTGTATGGATGATCAAGGAATCGAATGCTCATTGCACTTAGGGTAGATTAGCTTTCTCAACCCTTTCCTCCTAGTTAAGTGCCTCAGTATGACCACTTCGAGCACATGCGTTACGCATGGTGATCCCAGCAACGATTAGCATTTGGTAGCCATGGTTGCATCGGGTTAGGGTGTGTATAGTAAGTGGGAATGGATGATGACACTAGGTAATTTAGACTTAGTTCATTAGTTAGCGTTAGCAATTAGTTTCTCAACCCTTCACTTTAATAGCATAGGAGATAAAAGATAAAAACTATAAAAATCATATACCTCGGACATACTTAACCATACACCGTGACAACTACAAGTAAGTCTAGGAAGACAACGAACGATTAACGCTAAGTGTTCCATGGGGCGTGTAGGCACTTAGTCTACGAAGTTCAACGGGATTGCATGTGCTACACTTGTATTTGTATGGTTGAGTGTAGGGTTACCTTGCCACTCATCACCATGGAACAAAAGAAAAAAACTAATTGCCAAAACTTCCATAAAACTAAAAGAAAATTAGAAAAAATATTTTCCATATTTATCATAACTTTCTCTCCAGCTCATGTAACATCCTTCGATATCAAAATCATCAAAGAGAATATACCCTAAAATCTTACAATACTAAAATATAGTCTAAAATCTCTCCATAAAGAAAATAAGATAAAATTAAATATAATTAATATCTAAAATACATGTGAACATAGTGAATCATCAATCACCTATTTAATTATTATACCATGCACACAGAATAAATTGTTAATATTAATTAAATAGACCATTAATTATAGCCATGCCATGCTCCTAACCAAATCTCATGAGATCCTACCACACTCAACAATAGGATTAGTGCATACATGGTAGATGATAATAAAAGATTAAATATTAAGGATTACATAACATTAACCAAGAATCTAAAAAGTCCCAAGGATAATCATTAACATCATCAATGTAATGCATAAAATATACCAAACCAACTTGACATATAAACATACAAGTACAAGGATAAAATTTTTCACAAAAATTGTGCCTGCTAAGGATGTCCAAAAATATGGGTTGTTACATCTTTTCCCTCCCCCTCCCTTCTCTCCTAGAATATTTCAATATGGAAGGAATGTAAATCAGACTCAAGCACCCAACTAGCCTCTTGTGAACCATGATGATTCCACAAAATCTTAATAATGGAAACTATCCTACTACATAACTAGTGTTATATTTGATCCAATATCCTAATAGGACATTAAACATATAAGGAATTTGTTTAAAGCTATACTTTAGTTCAATCAACCACATGACTATTGTTGGGTATATACTTTCATAGCATGGAGACATGAAACAGATCATGCATGCTTAAAAACTATGGTAGAAAAACAACAAAGTATGTAACCTTTCTTATGCACTAAAGGACATTGAATGGACCAATGTAGTGAGGTGAAACCTTACCCTTTTGACCAAAATTCATCAACCCTTTTATCAAGGAGACTTGGAAAACACTTTATCATGAATAGCAAACTCCAGAGGCCTCCTCCTGTGGTTTGCATAGCTTGCCTGATGATCCTAAGCTACCTTCAACCATTCACACACCTATCTATTGTACTCTATCATCCTTAATACAACATCTAAATTGATGCATGACCTATCCTCAATTATATCCCAACACAAGGGACTTTTGCAAGGTCTCCCATATAAGACTTTGTACGGTGCTATCTTCAAACTATCCTAATAATAGTTGTAAGAAAACTTTGCTAATGGTAATAAATTATTCCAACTATTTGTAAACTGCAGGGAAAAATACCAATGCATGTCCTCCAATACTTAGTTAACTCTCTTAACCTAGCCATCAGTTTGTGGATGATAGACCAAGCTCATGTTCAACCTAGTACCCAAAATGTCCATGAATGCATGCTAAAACCAAGAAGTTAATTTAGCATAATGGTTTAAGACAATCTTGGTAGGAACACCATGTAGTCATATGATCTTAGGAATGAACATTTGCACAAGATCCTTTATGCTAATTGAAGTTTTTATACCTAGAAAATATGTTGACTTAGTTAACAAGTCTACCATAATAAGAGTTACATCCTTTCCACCCCTAGTGCGAGGTAGACTAGTCATGAAATCCATTCCAATCACCTTCCACTTTCACTTTGGAATAGAGTGGGGGTGCAAGTAGCCACATGGTCATTGATGTTCAAGTTTACCCTATTGATAAATCAAGAAATTGGCCATAAATTCTCCAACCTACTTTTTCATGCTTGGTGACCAATACAATTTCTTTAGCATCTAATACATCTTATCACTATTTGGATGTATTTGAAGTCTACTAAGGTAAGATTCATCCAATAGGCATTACGTCAAGAATATAGGCACATACATACAATCCTTATGATGAAGCAACCCAAGTGCATCCACTATCATGATAGCATTACCAAAATTTTTTAGCTCCTCATACAAAGAATCATGTTGTTGAATCTCATGAATCTCACCTATCATATCAAATTGGATCACCAAACTATTTACCTTACTAGCCACATGGCTTAAGGCATCCATAATCACAATTCTTTTTCCTGTTTGATATTGGATGGTAAAATCAGAGTTAGTCAAGAGTTCAATCCACCTCCTTTGGCACAGGTTCCACTATGGATGGCTCATCAAATAATGTAGCCCCTTATGATTCATCCAAATTGTCAACTACTCCTCAAGAAAGTAATGATGCTAAACTTTCAAAGAAAGTACAGTTGCTCCTAATGCTAGGTCATGAGTAGGGTAGTGCTTCTCTCATGGTGCTTAAGTTATTATGAGGCATAAGCTATCACTTTGCCCTCTTGCATAATGACATACCCATAACCTTCTCTTGATGCATCAGTGCACATGTCAAATGACTTACCTAGCATAGATGAAACAAAAATAAGAATCAAGATCAATCTACTCTTGAGTTTTTCAAAGTCATCCTAACAATACAGGATCCATTAGAAACCAACATATTTTTGGAAAAACTTCAATGAGGTGAAGCAATGTGGGAGAAGTTTTCAGCAAACCTCCTGTAACAACTTGCTAACCCAAGAAAACTGTGAACTTCATTAATATCCTTGTGCATAGAACAATACTTAATAATTGATATTTTAGTAGGATCCACCACTATACTAGCTTCTAAAACAACATGTCCCAAGAATTAAATCTATCTATGCTAAAAAGAACACTTTGAGGGTTGATCAAACAATTGATGTTCTCTAAGTTTTTGCAAGATTATCCTTAGATGCTACTCATGAAACTCCTCAGATAAAGAATACATCAAAATTTAATGAATGAACACAATAACAAACTGATCTAGGTAGGACCTCATGAAACTATTCATAAGATGCATGAACACTATTGGAGTATTAGTGAGTTCAAATGGTAACACCAAGAACTTGTAATATCCATATTGCATCATGAAGGCTATCTTAGAAATATCCTTCTCCTTGATGCAAAGTAGGTGGTAACTCGACTTTAAATTAATCTTAGAGAATAATTGAGCTTCCCTTAACTAGCCAAACAAATCATCTATGCATGAAAGGGGATACTTATTCTTCATCAACATCTTGCTCAATTGTTGATAATCAATAGATATCCTCATACTACCGTCCTTCTTTTTCACCAAGAGAACATGAGCACCCTAGGGAGACACACTTAGATGAATTCAAACCTTATCAAGAAACTCTTGAAGTTTAAATTTTGATAACTCAATAGGGAACATCCTATGTGGAACCTTGAATATAGGTTTTGCACTTGAGTTGAGAGAAATCTCAAACTCAACATCACACCTTGGAGGTAAACCAGGTAACTTAGAATGAAAGACATCACAAAAACCACAAGCTACTAGCACTTATTCAAGTTCTTGCAACAAAGAGAGATCACTAATGGAAATAGCAAAGCAAGAATGACCTTTATGTAATAATTGGAAAAAATATTTCGAAATACCAAGAATTAACATGACCTTGCATGGTCTAGTATGTATAGTTATCTGAACACCACCTTATATCATCAAGAAAACTATCTTGTGATAACAATCCAAGTTGTCCTAATAGCGAGATAACTAATTCATACCTAAAATAACATCATAGTCCCCTAAGTTCATGATGTAGAGGTCACTAAACCAATGGAATTATGAATTATCAAGGATACAGATCTACAAACATGATCCATTATGAGTACACAATCACCAATAGAACTAATGGCAAGCCCTTGATCAAGGCATTGAACCTACAAACCCAAATATGGATGGAAAATTAGAGTTCTTTTTTGTATGCTGATAGAGGAAACCAAATAAATAATGCTAATATATATTTTGATGATCTCCTCTTGCAAGGTAGAATTAGCAAAAACCTACACTTTGATACCATCTTCTAATATCCTCTTTTCTATGCCTTAGGTTTGAAGTGCATTACACTGGATAGAACCCCTAACAAAATGATTAGTCATGGAAAGAGACATTAATGAAAGTACTATGTAGTGAAAGGAACAAAGGAACCTTGCATGTGGCCATGACCGCAAAGAGAACAAAAGAGAAAAATAATAGTGGAAGAAAGAAATACATGAACATAGATTTGTATAAATATAAAAAAAGCTTGAAAACAAAATAGAATAACATAAATTGTAAAAATAAATCTCATAATATATATGAATAATATAATGTCACAAGACTAAACCATATATGATCCATAAATGCATAAACTAAAAAAGAGAATTAACGTCTAATACATTGTTGAAAATGCCAACACATAATATCCAAAAATCTAAACTAAGACATAATATCAACCAACTTGTATCATCATAATAATTCCTCCAAAAGCTCCATTTTCTTCCCAAACCAATCAACCTAAAAATAAAATGGGTTCTCAATATAAAATTGTGTGAGAAACTTTGGCAACATCTCCAATTTTTAAATGGCACAATCTCACGGGGATTAGGAGGAGCATGGCTAACCTGCAAAACATGTTAGCTTAACAAGCACATAAGAAAATCACCCAAAACATCTAGAAAAATATGCAATAGACAATGATAACATTCATTCATTATATAATTCCAAAACCAAGGTTTTCCTACTCCAACCTTCACCACAAACAAGGAGGCTAGTATGCACTACACTTAATGTCAAATGTGTATTATGTTGTCATGTGTACTTTCCAAAAGCCAAACTAACATGTATCAAAACCAAATATCAAATTATCTTACAAGGATTTATTATAGTCTCAATTAGAATATGAAGCATCACCTAGGATATCACTTTAAATGTTCCCCAAATGTACTGATGCTAGAGGCATGATCTAGGACATCACCTCTACTAGAACATGAAGCATCACCCAGGATATTACTTCCAACATTTCCCAAACATACTAGTGCTAGAGGCATCACCCATGACATCACCTCAATTAGAATGTGAAGTGTCATCTAGGACATCACTTTTAACATTCTCCAAACATACTAGTGCTAGAGGCATCATCAAGGACATCACCTCTATTGGAACATAAAGCATAACCTAGGACATCACCTCTATTGGAACTTGAAGTATTACCCATGACATCACTTCCAATGGTTCCCAAACATACTGTTGCTATAGGCATCACCTAGAACATTACCTCTAATTTTCTAGAGGCACAAAGAAAAAACAAAAGGTTCAATGAGCCATGAAATCATCCTCTCCTACAGGATGNGGGGGGGGGAGGGGGGGGGGGGGGGGGGGGGTGTTGGACCCTAAAATGAAGTTTTATTGATATTAACAGTGTATCAGTTACAGTAACCTGAATAAGTCATAGGGTTAAGGGGAAAGCGAAGCTAAGAGCATTGTGCATAAAACTCAAGAACAAACTTATAAATAAACAAGTATTAAAGGAGGAAACCCAAATTAGGGCACTACCAAAAGTCCATCCATACTGACTCTTTACAAGATAGAATGACATAGAATTAGATAAGGAAAAGAGCTCTCAATTAAGGATAGAGAGAGTTCCTATGGTGACTCCTCACAATAGAAAGGGAAAGCACCCTTGCAGAGATTACTAATGATGAGTGTTATTGGAATGCATAGGTCTTTCCCATGGCTGCAAGAGATGAACCAACTAATGACTATTTAATTGAACTTGGATGCTTGAGATGTGAGTTGGAAATGGATAAGGCGAAAGATTTGCAACTTCTCCAACCTAGTGAGCAAACATTTATTAGAATAATCTATCCTTTGGAAATATAACATTGCATCTTCACTTCCAAATATAATATAAAATAGTAGGCCTAATAAATTTCCATAGAAACTTGAGATAAGTAGAAGTAATGTTTAAAAAACCAAATATGACATCCTCTTGAGATAGCTTGTATGATGGAAAAACTATGGAACCCCACTTCCACACATGCTGAGAAAAGGAACAATGCCAAAACACATGGACAAAGTCATCTTTTCCACCATAGAGAGGTCAATTGGGGTTGAGAATCTCCAGATATTCTAACCATTTACCAATAGGTAGACCATGGTGGAGGAGATACTAGAGAAACTGCTTAATTTTGGGGAGGGTCAGAAGTTTCCAAATATGTTGGAAGAGAGGGATCCAAAATGATACTAACTCGTGTTTGTGCCAATGCTTATTGTAGCATTGAATGACCTTGGATGGGTTATGCATAAGATGAAAGGGGACAGATGGTCGGTAGGGTAAGGACTTAACCCCATTAAGCCATTGAAGGCCATGAAAAGGGCTTTGCATTGTAACATCAATTTGCCAATGACCATGGAGAAAGGAGTAAATCTGGACTAGGCAATGGTTCATTGCAGTTGACTCCCCATACAAATTTCTAAACTCAACCCTCGAAATCCAATGACTAGCCAACCTAAGACAATTCAAGGAGATGACACCTTTCCAAAACCATGAGGTAGCCACCTTAGCCTTTGTGATGGCAAGGGGAGTGGGTGACAGAGGTAACCACCATGGACACAATCTAGAGAGGACAATAGGATTGATCTTGACACTAGTCTAGTCAATGTAACTATGTAGAGTTTTCTAGGCCCTCTAGATGCTTTTGAAAACATGAGATCCTAGAAGAATGATAGTGAGGGGGGAAAAGATCCAATTGATAAAATGGATGCCTTTCCAGAAGGGCTTGTTTTTAGGAAATTCTTGATGAAGCATTAATTGGAGGAGGGTCCCAATGATGTTTGAGGCATCTAAATGCTGAACCAACCACTTAGCAACCAGGGTAATTCCATGCTTATAAGAATTCAAAAGACCTAAGCCACCCTTATTCTTGGGGAGAGTAACAATATTCCAAGTGACTCGATGAAATCCTTTTTGAGAATCTTTGGAGGACCACATAAAGTCGCGAAATAACCATTCTAGCTTCTGGTAGGCAGCTTGGGAGGGGGCCCAACATGAAGAGTAATACACATGGGTTGACGCACATATGGAATTACATACAAGGTATTTACCCGCAAGAGTGAGGGGTTTATTCTTCCATTTATCAAGTTTCTTTTGAATCTAAAAAATAACCTGCTCCTAGAGAATAGAGGTTGAACCTCTAAAATGGAAAGGGATTCCTAGAATCTTAACGATGTCTTGATCTTAAAGCTGCTTCCATTTATAGTTGGTCACATGGTTGTAATTGCCTAAAAAGCTATAAACAAAGGATTTATTCCAATTTATAGTGGAACCTGAGAGTGTACAATATTGTTCCACCCTTGATAAGAGGTAGTGCAAATTGGCGGCTTTGTTTTGAACTAGAAAAAAAGAGTCATTGGCGAAGTGCATATTGAGGAGCAGTTGGTGAGAGGAAGATAGGAAAACCCCAGTGAGAACTTTCATTTGAATGTCCAGGTTAATATGATAACAAAGAAAGTCTACTGCGATGATAAAGAGATAAGGGGCGAGAGGACATCCTTGTTGCACTGACCTATGTATTGGAAAGGGAGAGGTAATGCCAAAGGTAGTGGCTATTCTTGTGGTAGCATCTGAGAATAATCATTTCACCATATGTAGAAACTTAGGTCCAAAAACATGTTTAATCATGGTCTGTAAGATAAAATCCCAATTTATGTTGTCATAAGCCTTGGCATAATCAAGTTTCATTAGGAGAATATCTTGTCCATCATCCTCGACCCACTCGAGACCTTCCCATGCCGTAACCACAATGTCTAAAATATATCTACTAGGAACAAATCCTATTTGTTGGGGAGATATGATCTGGCCAATAATTTTTTTCAGTCGTAAGGCTAGGCACTTAGGCCAAATTTTATACACTACATTGAGGAGAGTTATGGGATGCCAATTGGAGATATCGGTAAGATCCCTAGACTTGGGGAGGAGAGGAATTACCCCTTGATTTAGATTGGGCCCAAGGGAACCAGTTAATATAGCCTCATTAATGACCTACAAAAGATCATTTCCCACAAAATCCCAATGATTTTGAAAAAATTCTACAAGGAAACTATCATAACCAGGATCCTCTCCCCAACTTAACTTAGAACAGGCCACTTGTAGCTCCACCAGAGTGATATCAGCATTAAGACTTTGCAACATAGTGGAGTTGATAAGGTGAGGATAATTGGAGGTGGTAGCCTTGAATGAAGAGATGTCCATTGGGGTTGTTGCAAAAAAGGGTTTCATAGTGATTCTTGAGAAAAGAGAGGATACTACTATGATCAGTAATGGTGGTACCATCACTAGAGATTTTGTATATAGAATGTGAAGGGGAAGCAAAATTAAGATACTTTAAAAATTCCTTACAGTGTTCATCTTGAATATTTAACCAAGTGAGCCAACTTTTAGTTAAGGAACTTTGTGCTCGATACACATCCCAATGTTGAAAGGCTAATCTTGCTCTAGCTAGCTCCTCATGAACTAGAGTGTTGAAGGGATCTTAAGCTAGTATATTAGTAAGATGTTCAATAGTGAGGTGAATTTTATTGTATTATTGTTTGGCCCAAGTAGCCACTGCCTTACCATATGAATTAGCAAAGTTCCACACTCGACATGAAGCATGATGCCACTAGTTAATCCAACCCACCTAATTTAGAGGCCTAAGTTTGGCATTCCAAAGGTTGGATAGAAGAAGTTGGGCAACAGGTGAAAAAAATAGTTGTTGTGTAGTCGAAAAAGATGGAATTTTCATTGGTGAGGGCTGCCATGAATCTTGATGGATATGGAGATAGGAAGATGGTCTGATAAGGTGGCATGGTGATGAACCATAGTAGTGGAGAAGGGTTGCCAGAAGGAAAGGGTAGAGAAATAGAACCTATCTAACCTACTGTAGATGCGAGCCTGTCCAAGATGGAGATTGCTCCAAGTAAGTCTGTGTAGGGGAACACCCGTGGAGGTGTCTGTCCCATCAGAAAGGTAAAACCTTTTCTTGAAGGTAGACCAGGTCTGATACTCAAGATTGGGCAGTTGAAAAAACACCCCTCCGAGCTTATCTTGATGAAATTCCACCATATTAAAATCTCCTCCGAAGATCCAAGGCACTAGGGGAAGAGAATTTGCAAGTTCTTGCCAAAGGAGAGCCCATTCTGTGGAGTCGTTTGGGGCATATATCGAGCAAATACCAAAAGGGCCATGCGAGGAAGAGAAGGTGGCCCAGGAAACTCTATTCCTAGAATCAGAACCACTTTCAAGGATTTTAGTTTTCTAGTAGGGTAAAAGGAGAATGGCCGCAACTCCTTTCCTGCTCGCATGGGATGTCGCTAGGATTGAGGAGTGAGGAAGAAATCAACGGATAGAAAAGGATAAAAGGTTAGCTGAAATCTTAATTTCTTGAAGGAGAACAAAATCAAAAGCTATATTAAGACTAGAAAAAAAAGTTGCATGCTTGCTTTCATCGAAGCCTACCAGTAAGGCCTCAAACGTTCCATGAAAAGAGGTTCATGGAGAAATAAGGGGTAGTTTGGGTGAGAGGTCAACAAAAGGTTCATAAGTCAAAGTATCAACTTCCATTGTTCTTGACAAGAGGGCAAAGGAGTTGTTGGTGGAGACAAGGGCCATGGAAGTGTTCAGTGGAGAGGAATTGGAGGGAGGAGTAGAACTAAAGTAAGCTTTAACTCATTTCCTTCCACTACCCATCATGAACTCATCCACCAATATTGAGTCCATGAATACCTTTGAGGGGATGACATTGGTGGAGGTGTGAGTACCTGATTGTTGTTTCTGTTGCTTGGAGGGGTTAGACTGAGAGGAGGATTGTGGAGTTGTTGGGGAAGGAGAGCCAAATTTAAAGGATACTGAGGGTGGATGTAATGATGTGATTGGGGAATGATTTTTCTGAGATGCTGTACGTTGTTTTTTCATGACTAGGATGGGACACACCGATATATGATGCTTGGCCCTATGACAATAGCTACATGAGTTTGGAAGGTAAAAATAGTCCACTTTTTGGGTGAAGAGTTTTCCACCACCAGCAAGGGTTAATGAGGTCTTTTGAAGAGCGATGTCCAGTTCAATACAATAACTGTGAATTTGAGTTCCATTAATCACTATACAATGCTCAGAAATAATAGGACCCAGGGTGCTTACAATGTCCCTCTCCATAGATGAGAAAATACGTGGAAGATTGGGGAATTCCACGTAACATGGGATTACATTAAAAGTAGGGTCGTTGACATTAAAGTCAAATTTTTAGGCACATGCTATTAGGGTTGCATTCCATGTTGGAAAAAATTTGAGAGAAAGAGCCTTCTTGACCTGAGAGGCATCAGATAGTTCTACCAAAATGAAATTTTGAGCGTAGTATCGAGCATGAGAAACTTGAATGCCCTAGGGTTGAAGAAGGCTTTGAACTTGAGTGTTTATAGTTGGGGACCTTGGTAAAAACCCCAAAATTTGAAAAAATAAAGGAAGTTGCAAAATATTTAGAAACTACTTCAAAAATATCATCAGGTAAAAGGAAATCAATTAGAGGTGAGGTAGAAGAACTTCCCTGAGGAAGAGCAGAACCTGATGAATCCACCATTGTGACATGCTTACTAGCATAGCCTCTTCATAGCGGCAACACAAAGATGCCCAGCCACAACCCCAAATTGATTCTCTAGATCCTGAGCTTGGAATAGGTCTGTCCCTGGTCCTACAGATCCTGGTTTGATTATTTCAGATTGTGGAGTCTTTGTAGATCACAGGTCTATTTTTACATATCACGTTCAAGATTAGAGTGACATTCTGTTTGGTTTTGATCATAAGCAAGAGCACCATGGCATGGAGGATTTTGAACATTCGTAGGGTTTCTCAGGTCACAGATGCGATTGTGGGCATGAATCTACAGGCCCTCAGGTTGTGGTAACGAATCTTCTAGAGGTTGTGGTTCTTAAGGTGGTTGTGGTTTAATAGGTCTAATCCCTCTTACAAGGCATGTAACAAGGCACAATGGTTTGATAAGGTGCGACGGTTTTGGGTGGCGTGGATCCAATTTTTGGATGATGTAGCAATAGTCTGTGCTGTCATCGTGATAGCGGTCCATGGGGACCATGCAATCGTAGCCAACAGGGCCCTCTAGACAACCTGTGGCCACCCCACCCTCCTTTAGTTTAATAGAAGAGTAGTAGGAGGGAGCAAATCTTTGTAAAAAATTCTTATCATTGGGACCTGCTACAAGAGCCACATTGGTGCACTCTACAATGGGCATCAATCATCAACACCATCTCTAAGGAGCCCAAATTTAACTGACCACGCAAACTTAGTGCTAGCTCCATCATCCAAACAACCAACAACATACAACCATGTCAACCAAACTAATGGTGGAGGAAAAAACCAAAATAAAAGAATCCATCTCATCAAAGAGATTCATCAAGCCAAGAGATCCTCAGAAGGATACCAATTTGATGCATAGCATGAAGTCATCAAACCCAAGTCAATATCATAAAATTTCATCATTAAACAAGAAACAAAACATCATCCAAAGAGATCTCATAAATCCTAAATAATAACCCAATATGCCAACCAATCTAAGTAGAGGAATCCTTAACTATAACTTCCAAATGAGTTAATTGAGCCAAAATAATGAAAAGACCCAAGACCAATAGCTAACAATAATATATATATCACTACTCAAACCATGAATTAATTTCTTTACCAAGAAGGTGAATCATGACTATTAAGTCCAAAATCAATTCTAAAGTTGGATCATCACCTAATTGTATGAGAATAGATAAAATTATTATAAATCCACCATTCCTATATTTTTCATAATGTTTCTAGATCCAAAATAAATAAATATCTATACCTATTCTATACTATAAATTTGGGGAGACATTTATCAAAAAAAAAATAAAGAGTTATAAGACCATGAATCTAAGCTTAGAGAATCAAGTTGAAGAAAATGGAAAAAGTAGCTAACAAGACAAATATCATAACTCCATGATGAGAAAATATTTCTGTATGATTTAAAACAAATTTTAAGGATAGAAGAGAACCTATCTACAAGTAAAGTTTTATAGAATTATATAGTAAGATCTAGGAGATATGGGGTTTTTATTAGGCACCATTAGAAATAGTAAAATTATGGATAGCATAGAAAAAAAGATCATAACTCTATGATTGAAAATTATTTTTTAGTGATTCTATAATGGTTGAAAAGCTAGAAGAGTAATATATTTATAGATAAATTTTTAGAAGATTATCTAGTAAGATCTAGGAGATATGTGGTTTTTATTATGCACCATTAGAAACTATAAAATTATAAATAGTGTCAAAGAAAAAATAATAACTCTATGATGGGAAATCATTTCTTAGAGATTCCAAAATGGTTGGAAAGATATACAAGTAATCTAGCTATAGGTAAATTTTCAGAGGAAGCTCTAAGAATATCTAAGAGACATATAGTTTTTATTATGTGCTATCAGAAACTATGAAATTTTGGATAGCATAGAGAGAAAACTCATAACTTTCACAAAAACACAACATTTTTTATTTCTTCCAATGGAATATAAAAGCTAAAACATAAAAAAAAAACATTCAAATAAAATTTCATAGTTTTATCCTTAGCCATGCTCGAGATATATCCTCAATAATCCATGTTATAGAAAGTCCTACGATTTTGGATAGGTCTAAAAGAATAACATATAATTCAAAATATACTACATATTTTTGAATTGTTCCCTCATTTAAAATATATAACATTTTAATAGGAATTCAGAAATCTATATCAAGAATCCTAAATCAATCGTATGTAATAGATACAGTCATGTTTCTATGCTCTATCTATTCTACTAATGAAAATCTCTAGAAATCCTACCTCCAAAATCAATAGAAACAACAATATAATTAATTAAGAATTAGGCATATAAAATTTACCCAAACAAAATTTGATCCATTCAAAAGAAAATCCATTAATCCACAAATAATTTTAGATTTATATGATAAAAATATATATAACCCATCCTACAAATATATACAACAACCTATAATCATTAATTGGGAGGAAGACAAGAGAACTCACCTCTTGATTTGAATGAAGAAAATTGCAAACAAAGAAAAGCAAGCCAAAAGATTCAAGCAATATGTACTACCAAATCTGAAATTTTACAGCACTTCCTAACTTCAATCTCTTAGCACCTCTCTAGATTGTCAAAGTATTTGGAAGAATTGATCCATGGGAGTTTTAATGAAGATTGATTGGAAACCATGGAATGAGAAAAAAAACACCAATTGCCCAAACTTTGACAAAAAATAAAAGAAAATTACCATAAATATTTTCCATCTTTATCCTAACTTTATCTCCCACTCATGTAACTTCCTTCCATACCAAAATCATCATAGAGAAAATACCCTAAAATCTTGCAATACTAAAATATAGTCAAAAACCTCTCAATAAAGAAAATAAGATAAAACTAAATATAATTAATACTAAAATAGAAATGTGAACATAGTGAATCATTAACCACCTATTTATTATTTATACTATGCACACTTAGAATACCTTGTTAATATTAATTAAACAAACCATTAATTATAGCCATGTCATGTTCTAAATCAAATCTCATGAGATCCTACCACACTTAACAATATGATTAGTACATAACTGCTAAATGATAATGATAACATATATATATTAAATATTAAGTATTACATAACATTAACCAAGAATTTGAAAAATCCCATGGATAATCATTAACATCATCAATGTAATGCATAAAATATACCAAAGTAACCATACATCTAAACATACAAGTACAAGGATAAAATTTTTCACAAAAATCATGTATGCCAAGGATGTCCAAAAATATGGGTTGTTACATTGTTTTTCAAGTCAAAGACCTAGGTTCAAGCCTAGGCACAACCACTCAAAGAGGTTAGGCTTTCACTCATCTACCAATCCTCTTGGGACCCTTCTTAGGAGGATGAGTACTATGGCTCTAAGTGATGATTCTTTAATGAATGAAATCTTCACATCCTTATTTCTAAATAATGCAAATGCATAACAAAGATAGTATTGCTTCATAATAAATCTTGTAATAATTGTAATTAGACCTGCAAGGACAAGTTGTAATTAAGACCTAAAAGGGTGCATTGTAATAATGGGCATATCTCTTGAGGTGACCTTTAGGGGTTTAATCTATGGTGTTTATACCTTGACATTAGAAGTCATATTGGGATGGGTTTTGATGAGTCATGGTCTGTCAGGCCTAGTTATCGGAGCCCTGTTATTGGAGCCCTGATACAAGACATGGTCTATTAGGCCTAGTTATCGAAGCCGCGATATCGTGGCCTGCCTCAATTTCTATAAATAAGAGGCTACTTTCCTTGTTCTAGGAGTCAGTTCTTAGTTTAGAGTTAAGTTTTTAGTTCTTGTTTTTCTCTCAACCCTTTTCCTCCCAGTGTATGCCTGTAGTGTGATGATTGTAATTGTACAACACCTTTATTTGAGTGTGACGTACTTGGACATGCACATGACCGGAAATAAAGATCGAGATTACTTCAGCATTGCAGTGTTCACTTAGCTTAATTATTTAATTAATTATTATTTACTACTTTCTTAGTTAATATCTTCTCACCCTAAACCCTTGTTAAATGTGAAATGAGTACAACTTGATTACGAGCATTTAAGTGTGACTACTTGGTAACCTAGTAGTGTACCTAGGATTTGTGCTTGGTAATCCTAGTGGTAGTCGTGCACAAAGTCCAAGATGTGTACGGATGATCAAGGAATGGATGCTCATCACACTTAGGCTAGCTTAGATTCTCTCTCATCCTTTCTCTCTTAGCTTAGTTAATATTATCTTCCATTGTCTTCAGGAGTAGCATTAGCTTAGAAACACATCATACACCTCACTTTAGACTAAACCATGCATGACAAAGTTAACACTAACCGAGGTGGGAAGACAATGAACTATGACCTAAGGATAACTTTCTAGATACCACAACTAGTCTATCTACAGAGTTTGACCGGATCGCGCGTGTAATGATCGTATTCATATGGTTGAGTCTAGGGGTACCTCGCCACTCATCATTGGCACCATTTCTGGGGATGGTGCTAGTTATCTAGATTAGTTATATCATACAAGGTCACTGTATAGGAATTAACGATACATCTTTTAGAAAGAAGTAATTATAAAAAGTCACACATAAATTCACACACAAATTTCACAATCATGCCTCTCCTACAAGATGATAATAATACCACACCTAATGAGGAAGTTCATTGGAGAACCAATGAACTATATGACAATGAAGATTGGAGTACGAAACCCAAGGTGGGGGTTTCTTATAAACATAAACAACAGCAACATCATCCCAACACACGAAAGCATAACCTACTTGATGACAATGAATCCCCATTGGCCACTACAAGTCTAATGAAAATACAAGAGGTCATTCGAATCTCCCATAGGCATCGTAAATAGAGCCGCCTACCTAGGCTCGACTTAAACAACTTTCCCAAATTTTCAGGAGGCTATGACTTATATCCACATCAACATTTACAAGCCTTCTACATTGCTTGCACATGGAACAACATTGATAAAAACTGGAAAAACTCAAGCTCTTTCCTATGACACGTTGGCCAAGCAAAAGTATGGTATAGATCATTAAAACCAAATTCAATACGATGTTGGCCAACAATGGTAGAACTCTTTAATGAAAGATATCAAACCTACGCAAGAGTGTCAGCCTTGAGGAAACAAATCCAAGAGTGGAAACAAGCACAACATGAACCCTTGGACATGGCCTTAGAAAGATATTATTCACTGTTAAACAACTGTCTGGGCCATGAGTTCTCTGAGGAAAGGCTAATGTACCATATCATTGATGGGATTCATGATTAAACAAGAAAGATCCTAGGGATGTATGCCCAAGGACAACTATACGAACAATGAACCCATCAATTACAAGAGCTTATTAAGTAGGTAGCAAAAGAAGAAGGAGAAATGGCTAGATGG
>MNCI01004172.1:0-17880 GCA_015680685.1 Gnetum montanum | reverse complement strand
ATCTTGTTACATTTATATAAGCATTGGGGAAGCACGTTACATCTAGAGTTCATATAGAGATACTGTGTTCGATCACAGTGGAAAAAATCCCAGTCATGGGGGAAGCCACCCCTAAACTGGAGACACAGTTCATATCAACCGGATCCAAATGCTTATCTAGTCCAATACCCTATTTCTCCAACTAGACCAACATACTCTATCTCACTGCCTTATCATTCTCCTCAATACTATCAACCCATGTCCTCAACACAACCACCACCTTATGCACCTTACACTTCTCCTAATTTTCAACATCTCATTCTTTCCCTTCTTCTACAATGCCACCAATTGTTCCTAGGGTATCTGCACCACAACAACAACTGACAAATGTCACTTGTGCTGCTACTGTTAACAACAGTAGTGAGAGGCCTCCTCAACATCGAAGGTGTCCCTTCTTTAAGCATGACCATAAGAAGGGACAACATAATTCCAAGGCCACTGCATCCTCCAACTCAGCACAAGTCCAACACTGTGGTGCACCCTTATCTTTGAACCTAACACCTCATGTTACTTCATCATGGCCACCAGTTAACACTCCAACAACCATATGGCCCAATGAACACAGGCATGGAGGGCAATGTTCCAATCCTTGCATACCATCTAATGGTCCCAAATATCATAGTGGGTCAACTCTTTATTTGGGAACCACATCTCATAAATTTCCCCACTATGCTTACTATAATCAGGTGTGTGAACCCCGATGGGGTAAGTATGACCAAGTCTCAATACTTCCAACATGCAAGGATCCTCATCTTCCATTTATTAATCCTTGCCATCCTCAACCGTTTAGTTATGGGGGATATCCCCCATTCTAGTAACAAGCAGGATTTATAACCACTTTTTATTTTCTTCAATTTTACAACTTTTTGTTTTCCAGTTTTTCATTTTTCAATTTCTTGTTTTATCTTTTTGTCTTTTTACATTTTTATAAGTAATATCATCTATGAATAAAACACTCATGTGGATTGTTGGTTGAAGTGTGTTCTATGTTATCAAGTCTCGAGTGATCAATTATGTGGATAGTGAGCCCATTACATCCACTCATCCATTCTACAAATAAGAGATTCTGATCGAGGGTACAGTGATATTCTTGACATTTTTAAAACTCAAAATTAATTTTGTGCTCATTGTACCCAAAATGAAGAAGGATAGACCAGGAGGGAATGATTAGGGTGTGACATCAAGGGGACTTGCAGATTCTCTTTGGTGACGTCTATGGGAGTTATCATGCAACATGGTTGTACTAAGATCCTTGTAGATCTAACAAAAAATGGGAGTAAGAGTAATCAAGAGGGCACTCAAAAATCCAATGCTATTCTAGGGGGTCCCACTGGAAAGACATTCACCCATGCCTGAAGGTTGGCAACTTCTCTGGATTCAGTAAAGAGGGAAAAAAAGAAGAAGAAAAATAAAATGAAACAAAAAGTACCACAAAACCAAAATCACTCCTCCCTTGAATAGAACACCAAGTGATCGTATGCCTTGTTGATATGGTACTCTCATAGTTGCTCATCATGGGATGAAATAATGCAGTGCCATTGATCAGAGGAATGGACTTGGTCCTAATCTTGGAACGATGGGTTAATGACACATTAATCATGCTTTACATGTAGGATTCATTGTGTCCTGAGTTAGTTTCCTCATGTCCCAATCTCTACAATCCCTTATATATTCCATCTCATCTTGCTATTCATATAATTGTAGCTCATGTCTCGTATAGCGTAGAATTCTTACCTCATCCCGGTGATATTTACATGTGTGTGTTTTGTGGAACCAGTGCGGATTACATTTAACCCTTTGAGTGCCCACGGACACTTTTAAGTGTGGTTATGCAAGGGCATTAAAGGTTGGAACCTACTTTGGGGAGGACCCACTTGCATAATTTTTGTAATTTACACTCATCACCCATCTTCCACATACCATTTATTACCCTTAGCATATTGCCAACGATTTTCTTTCCCTTATTACTATCCCTCCGATTCCACATTCCTATAAACCATCACATAGCCTTTTTCTCTACCATTCGAGGTCCTTATTGATAAATTCCACACTATCATAATTTTTGTGCCTTCAGAACTAGTTGAATTACCTTGGAACCCTTTAACAATCATCTAGATGTCCTTAGTTTACATCGTTTAATTTCAAAAAAAAATATTATTAAAAATTTGGTACATTCTATAAGTGCCCTAACTTCGATGAAAATCTATATATACATGACCCCCCACAACACTTACCATCATTTTCCATTATTCACGTGGGGGAGTTTTTCGAATTTTTCTCTATGACTTGTGATTGTGAGACCCTTTCTTTTATACCTATATCTTGCTCGTTGGTACTCCGATTTTCATTCCGTCTGAACCTACTTGAACCCGGAGTGTTCAGCTTAGTCGTGGGTGAGGGGCACATGCTGAATAGCACATAAATTTTTTGAAATTCATCATCGCTTGAAGGAAATATTTAAGGGTAATTAGTTGTAAAATTAAGAATAGAATGTGTCAAAAACAATTTCATCCCCTTAGCTATACTAGAAAATTAAATTTGGAAACCACCTAAGCAAAGAGGACTCAACATTATAATCTTTCGGGGACATGTTCTTTCAATAATTAACATCACATGGAAATAAAGTAAATCTATGAAGGCAAGCAATAAGGTATAGCCTAACTTTGGTAACAACCTTACTAATGATTGGCCCTATGTGATTGCAAATGGCCCCGAAATGTGGACAACAGGAAGGTCCTGCTCAATGTGTGATCAAAAGACCTAGGAGAGGTGAAGGACAAGTTCCTTCCGAACAACATGTAGAGTAGGAGGAACAATCATTTAGTATCCACCAAGAAGACCCTGCTACTGTACAATCAAGGTAGGTGGAAGGAGGAGCTGCTGGTGCGTCTGAACAGGGACGATATCTCACGTTGCCCCATGATTATGTTCAGACCATCCATGAAAGGTCCATATTCACTGTAGTGATCATGGAATTAAACTTTGGACCTTTCACAGAATTTTCTTCAGAGGCTGTTAGGGATCACCTCAAAGGGTCCCCATTATGGCCTACCCTCTCTAAAAGCGGTGCCTGGTACTTAGGGAAAATGTACCAATTTTGGCACAACAAAGAAGAAGGCATCACGGTTAACATTTGTGGTGTGACTGTTGATTTCTCTATTCAAGCCATTTCAAAAGTATTAAACCTTCTGAATATAGGGCCAAAGGTTGCTTAGAACTAGCTGGACACTTTCAGAACCAAGTAACTTAATAAAATTTTGATAGAGAATAAAAGGGTGGCAGAAGAAAAAGAGAAGGTTGACTGGGATGCCTCTATGGCACAAGCACAACTTACACGCACGCCAAGACACTCAAGGCCTTACAAGAGGAGAAACTCCAGGCCATACTTCAACGCCATCAAATCCCAAGACCTGGAGCTCAAGAAAAGGGAAAGACACCCATGGAGGAGCCACCACCACCAGGAACTACATGAGTTCCATCCAATTTTGTAATCATAGGATTTTCTTTTGTGTTGTGTCTCAATTTTTTTTGACTCCACACTGCGGCATAAACCCATTCTCACCAGTCAATAATCCCATACCTATCCACTGTGTAATCAATTGAACTTGTTCCTCACTTTCTTTGACTTGAGGATGAGTTATTATTCAGTCATGGGGGTATGATGAGTCATGGTCTGTTAGGCCCAGTTATCGGAGCCCTGTTATTACAGCCCTATTATTGGAGCCCTAATACAAGACATGGTTTGTTAGGCCCAGTTATTGGAGCCGTGATATGACATCAGCGATATCACATTAGCCACGATATCACGTCTGCCCCGTAATATCGCATACGCAATATTGCTGCTTGCCTCAATTTCTATAAATAAGAGGCTACTTTCCTTGTTCTAGGAGTCATTTCTTAGTTTAGAGTTAAGTTTTTAGTTTATGTTTTTCTCTCAACCCTTTTCCTCCCAATGTATGCCCGCAGTGTGGTGATTGTAATTGTATGACACCTTTATTCGAGTGTGACGTACTTGGACACGCACATGACCAAAAATAAAGATAGAGATTACTTCATCATTGCAACATTCACTTAGCTTAATTATTTAATTAATTATTATTTACTACTTTCTTAGTTAATCTCTTCTCACCCTAAACCTTTGTTAAATGCAGAATGAGTATGACTTGATTATGAGCATTTAAGTGTAACTACTTGGTAACCTAGTAGCATACCTAGGATCTGTGCTTGGTAATCCCAGTGGTAGTCGTGCATGAAGTCCAAGATGTGTACGGATGATCGAGGAATGGATGCTCATTGCACTTAGGCTAGCTTAGATTCTCTCTCACCCTTTCTCTCTTAGCTTAGTTAATATTATCTTCCATTGTCTTCAGGAGTAGCATTAGCTTAGAAACACATCATACACCTCACTCTGGACTAAACCATATGTGACAAAGTTAACACTAGTTGAGGTGGGAAGACAACGAATTGTGACCTAAGGATAACTGTCTAGATACCACAACTAGTCCGTTTGTGGAGTTCGACCGGATTGTGCATGTAATGCTCATATTCGTATGGTTGAGTGTAGGGGTACCTCACCACTCATTAGAGTTGTAGAGTCGATAAAGATGAGTAATAAGTGTTGGGTGAAGTAGGGTAGGAAGATGATTGACCATCCTTTTTGGCCAGTTATAAGCCCAATCATGGTGGAAATGCTAGATTGCCTTTAAGGAATAGATGCTAATGGAAGATAACCTGATGGAATCCTCAAAGAATGACCTAGATATGCTATTCCACATTAATAAAGAATTCTTTATCATTTTCCTTTTGTATTTTCTCTATTATTTTCTTTACACACAATGTCAAATGTACTATACATTTGATGTTTCCCATGACATTTAGGAATAGGATGTCACATTTAATATTAAAGTAAACGATAACTAAAGGGCTAATCAAAATCAAAGGCTAACTGCAAGCTAATGATGAACCATGAAGTCATGATCCAAGGATAACCATGGACCACTGCTAGATATGCCTTACATTTGAAATGATTTATATAAGCTAGAAGATACCCTTCTAGTGATTTTCTTGAACAATTGAATCTAGACTACACATCCACAAAAGATACCATCTTTGTTATTTAGTGGCATCATTTAGGAATCGAGACATGACAAAACTTGGCCATGCAACATCATGATTAGCCTAGCTGCATGTAGCCTACTAAGCCCTTCTTAGTGCTACCCTTCCACACTCTCCATTACTTATTATCGCATGCTCGTTGTCGTTTGTTCTTCGCCTGATGCCTTGCTATTGTGTCAATTGTTTGCTACTCCCTCCTTCTCCACCATTGTTGTTGTTGCATCTGTTGCTGTTTCTCTTACCATTAGAAATTTTGGATTTGCAGTGGCTAGGAACACCAACAACACTTGAGGATACTGCCTTCTTTGGCCACTATTGGCACTAGTGGATGCAACCATCAACATTAGAAGATACTACCTTCTCTAGCAATTTTGTCATTCAAAAATTTTCTGTTAATTGATGGGAAATTTTTAAAAGTCTATTAATTAATGAGAAATTTCAAAAAGCATTAAATGATAGAAAAATTTGAATTTGACATTTTGATGGGCTAAAAGAAAAATTCAAATATTAAAATGAGACAAAAAATTAACAATAAATCAAATTGACAAGTTGGTAGTAAGTGAGATAAAAATTTCCTAATTAAGCGTGCTCATCCTAGAGTAGTACTTGGATAGGTGATCTCTTGGGAAGTTCTCAGTATGTCTTGAATTTCATGCTCAAACTTTTGGACTTCAAAAGCCATGACTGTTGATTCAAGAAGCCTTTTTCAATGAACAAAGAGTCATTTCCAATAGATTTCAATCTTTTGGATGTAATGGCAAAGCCAGATCAACCCCACAAAACTTCATAAATTAGTTTTAAATATTTTCCCCAATACTGTACCTCGAGATCCTTGGAGAATCAATTTGGCATCACTTGGGCATATGATGTCCATTCTTAACATATGAATAGTTGTTTCTAATATTTTTTGGCCTTCTAAACTCAATGGTGAGGTTATACTGATCATCTTCTAGATATCTGATAATTAGGTGATACCATAATCTGTGTTTTAAGAGTCAATAACTTAGATTGACTAACCATGCCTAATAATTTAATTGTTGGGACTAACAAAGTCCATAATATAACATTTAAGTAAAAGATTTGCTGCAATTTTTTGAATTAGAATTCTCAACCCTGGTTTATCAAGAATATATCAAAACTTTGCCAAAAAATTTTCCCGTTTATATGCCTTTTTAAGGATCTAATAAAGAATTTCCATATGTAATTTCAAATAAGTTTCTAATTACCTTTGTTAGGGAATAAAGTTCCCCCAAATAATAAACCTTGCTTTGGAGTTGCACGTTTCCTGAGGGAGTCGCACCCGAGCAGCTATTTCTTAAAAGTTAGGCCTTCTCGTAAACTTGCAGTTGGGAGACCGAAAAGAAATTCGCTCAGCCATAGCTTGTTGCTTTCATTATTTTGAAGGTTTCGAATTACTTTCATTTCAGAATCAAACAGTAATAAAACAAAGACAAAGACAGTCAAATTCCAAATCCTTGCACAGAGAAGATTATTCTTTATAGCCACAGTTTCAAAAAAGCACAGTGAAAGACCGACTGCTCTTTTAGCAGCCTTTGCAATCAGTTCCAGAGGCCTTGCTAAATTGCTTCAATGAAATAAACTTCATAGCTACATGGTCTAAGCTTTCAAAGCCCACAAAAACCAGAGCAGTTCAAAACAGTTGAATACGTTACTGCAGATGAACAAGAAATTACCCAAGAATTCCCAAACAAAACAATGTTTTGATTCTTCGAAGAATCCTGCAGCAAGATCTTGGAACAGGCAAATCCCTGTAACACCTCGTTCTGCGCAGTGGCCTGTTCCATCTCCTCTTTCTGCAATGGCGGCACTGGTTATGGATGTTGGCACTGCTGCCATTATTACTACTGTTATGACAGAAGATTGCAGAGCATGAGCACCGTCTCATAATTTCTGATCTGAGCTACAAACAGAAACAGAAACAGCTGCACTGAGACGATTGATTGATGAGAGAGATAATCTCCTCACTTGGACTGAGGCTGGAGCTTAAATTTCGCAGAGCAAACAAAAAGAAGACCATGAAATAACAAGCCAAAGTTGTTCAAGCCTAACCAGTCTGCTCCGGTCAAAAACAGCTGGAGCCATTTTGACGCCATTGGCAAGTTGGTACTTTTCCTTTGCCTAAAATAAAACCCAGCGATCAGAATCACCTGCTCCTTCTCAGGACCCATCACAAATGACAAATGACAAAACAAACCACATAAGAAGAGCCGCCCTTCCAATCCATCAACTTACAGCAGTAGTGCTGCTACAGAAGGCACGTGGTTGCCACCATTATCATTTATAATCCTGTGGTTCAGCTTTCTTCTTGCATATAAGTTTTACCAATTTTACCCTTAAAAGACTGCCCCTGAACCAACTGGAAAAGAACCCAGGTCAGACTTGAAGTGATTTGTGATCAGAATTCCCTGAAGCGTACGTGAAAATGACTGGTTTGTTTATGAATTCTTTTTATCGTTTGTGTTAATGTTTGCCAGTGAAGTTCATGGTTGGTATCCACAAGTGCAGCTGAATCATGGAGGGAGACATGCCGAAAAGGAAAAAAAAGTTCATCCTGCCGTAGAGTTGTCTGCGTCAGAATAATACTCCTGTGAAATGGAGAATGACCTGGTAAGCACATTCATGTGCAGGAAGATAATCACAACAACACAACACAGCATAAAATAAAATAAAATAAAATAAAAACCATGTTATTGCACACATGATTCAGCCGGAAAAAACAATGAAGTGTTCGTTTTATGGTAAGCCGGCTTGATAACTCTAGGTAGCAGGTTTTACAACTGGGCACCACTGGGTTATAATAATTGTTGGATCCAAGTGCACGCACTTAAAAACTAAAATTTTAGTTTCATTATACGTTTATACTAAAAATGAAATCCAAGTTCTATATTTATACTATCATCTCCCCAGATTCACTAGTTTCTTTTTCTTTTCTTTATAATTCTAGTGAGAACACCGAGGTTCAACTTGTTCTCACTTGCTTTCTATTAATGGTTATTATTCGATCCTCATCTTTGATATCTTAAGATGGTTGCCTGGGTCTTTCTATGCAAAAGCTGGTAAACCGCTTTAGCTTATTCTTTCCATACTCCAAATTATCCAACCAACAAATATCGGCACACTGTAACTGAGGAAAAGAAAAGGCTTTCACCTGTTTTCTATTTGTTGCTTATTATTCCATCCTTATCTTTGATTTCTTACATGGCTGCTTCAGCCTTTCAAATAAAGTGAGATTTTTGCATGCAAAAGCTGGTTGTTCTTCTTATACTTTAAATTATCTAATCAACAAATACCAACATATCTAAAGAAAAACAAAAGCTATTAAAAAACAGCTAAAATTATAAATCATAAACTGAGAAAAAAACCAATAGATAGCAGATAAAATATAGCTCAAAAAGTATGAAACTTAGTGAATCTACTTTGTGGAAAATAGTGCTATCATTGCACTAATAGAAATAGATGAAAAAATTTGTGATAATTTTATTATTAACATTTTTTAAAAGAGACCCTTTTGAAAAGTTAAAGAAGATTGGAGGGGGTTTAGGGTAATTTGTTAAGAAATCTATAGGTGAAAAGATATATAGTTGAAGCCTCAATATTCATCAAAATGATCATCCTAGTAAGGCATGATCTACAAGTTCTAAGAGGGTTAGATGAGTGAAAGCTTAATCCTTTTTTGCCCGAGCTCAAGCATATGTCTTAAGACTTGATAGGCACCTTACTCTCTATCCCAATAATGTCTTTTGTAAACACGTTTAAAATGATTTAATATTAGTAAAGTATAGTGTTCATAACTTGTAGTCCATGTCCTATATGTGAGAGCTTTCTAATTGATAATTTGCAACTTAAGGTAAATTATTGGTATAATCAAAAGATTGAGAAATCAAATTGTAAAAATAAGAGATCCTTTTTTAGAAAATGGATTACATAAATTGTGATAAATTATAATGAAAATTAGAATACCAAAAAAGTGTAGAATGGGATAAGATAAGCAATTAAATCACATACCAAAATATTTGTTAGATTGGGGATGATGCTTGATTTGTTGGTTCTAAATGGCATCAGTAAATATCCAAAATTAAGTGGGTTCACTTTTGTAGGGTTTTAAGGTAGTTTTAGTGTTGATTTTATTCTTTCTAACATAGAGGATATTAGCAAAATCAAATATTTTGAAGGAGGTGAATAAATAATTGAATTTTGTCATTGCCTTTTATATTTCATGTTATTAAAAGATATAAAATATATTAGATATTTAATGTGACAAAATTTCTTTAAAATAACTACAAAAATGAAGGAGGATTCCTAGGATGCATAGAATTGAAAATCTTGTTCTTTTCTATAGGTTTGCTATTGGTGCAATAAGATTTATTTCTTAGAGTACAAATAACTAAAGATCAAGTGAGAAATGCAACTTCATAACATACTAGTACTCCAATTTCTCCAACTTATTTGGTCAATAAGACTATTCATCTAATAGTCCCCTTTACTGCTCTTCGAAGAGGCATATGTTTTTGCTAATTTCATTAAACATACTAGGGGAGGAAATTTGACCAATCATGTAGTTGCCTTTAGAAACAAGTACTTGTTGTTAAGGAACTACCTTAGTACTATACTAAGAAGTTTTGTTAACTTCTTGTTTGGAAAGGTGTTAAAGTGGTATTAGTCTTTGCTATTTGCCTTCATCCTCTTCCTTGAGAAAATATTCACTTTGCTCATGGAAATGACCCATAGTGAGTTTCCTTCAAGAGCAAGATTACAAGGTAGCATCTAAAAAAATTGGAGAAGAATTAAATACATGTCAAGTCATGGTTGTCTCTAGAGTTGCTATTATGTTGCCCTAGATCTTTGGAGTGAAATTGATAGGATCACAAGTCATTTCTAGCTTATGGTTGCCTTACCATGGTTTGTGGTGTTGTCCAGACCTTTAAAGGCATTTTCCTTTATGTGTGTGATGAAATTGTGAAGAACACCAGTTGTGGTGAGCTCATAGTATCTTGACCATTGGTTGTGGTAGCTCTTAAAGTTGTTATTCTATTGCATCCAACTTTTGTGTTGGATTTGTATAGACCACAAGTTATGGAGAACTTGTTCTATAATATCATAAGTCATGGTAAGGTCATGGTCACTAAAAGCATAACCATTTTAATACTATGTATACCATGAGTTGACCATGAGTCACAGTTACTTTGTGGTTTCACTAGAAAATAGGATTACAAGTTGTAGCTTAAAACTTCTAGGGATTTTGCAGGAGCGAATGGCATAATTGACTTGGAAATGATATTTGAATCGTTGATCTATTGCAACATAGATATGAATCAAGCTTCAAACATATTTTTTTAGTCACAAGATGAATTTATAGAGGCAAATGATTTTTGAGATGAATGGGTAGGTTGACTTCAAGTTTGGATAATATTTGAACAATGCGAATGCACTTAAAGTGCTAACAAATACTTCATAATCCATAAGGCTTTTTTAATGATTGTTTGATGGATTGAAATAATGAAACAAGGTTGAAATGATGAAATGCTTGAGACAATGAAACTAAAGAAAATAGATGAAATAACTAAGATATTGAAATTTATGAAACTACTATTTGATTTTCATTTCTTAAAAAACCTTGTGAGAGAGATTCATTGATTTTGTATTCAACTAGATAGAGAGAAATAAACATAAAAATGGAGGCAAAACATAAAATTCTTCTATTGTATGTTTGAATAAAACAATACATCAATAATTGTCTCTTGAGAATGTGCCTTATGAGCATACTTAACTCTTAAAATCTCTTGAGATGTAATCATGATGAGGAGGTGCTTATGACTCTCTTGACTCTACTCCAAGATAGTGGAGGAATTTCTCAAATTCTCTCCTATTTTGACATGCTTGGAGATGGAGGTTCTTGAGAGCACACTTCATCTCTTGAAAGATTTCTGACTCTTTTGACTCTTTCTCCTTTTTTCTTCTCTTTGCTCTTCTTTTCTCTTGATGGTTGTTCTCTTGGATGTTTTGATACAATAACCATACACCTTGTTATATAGCTTTTGTAGGATGATTGGCTAATCCATGGTTGGGTTACTTGAACCAAGGATAGAACAAGATTAGCTACTAATGTAGATACAAATTACATTTTGATGAGCTTGTAGAAGGTGATTAAGTGCAGTTAAGTAAGGATTAAGTGATGAATATAGTCCTAATGATTCTCTACATGATACATGGCTTTGAAGTGGTCCAAACACATGTGAGAGGGAAAACGTATGCTCTTATGTGATTCGAAGTAAGAGATGTATGTCAAGTAGTAATAAGGACCTACTTTGACTTTTCCTATTTCTTATTCCTTCATGTTTCCTCTTTCTTTATGTTCCCTTATTCCTTTTTAAAATTTTCTTTTCTCTTTAAGGGTGATTTCTATATATTTTGATGTTTATGAATTCTTCCATGATTTATCATTCTTCGTACATTTTTTTATCACTTTGTACATATCATGAGAATTGGGGTGACATAAAATGTACATTATCATAATTTGTGACAAACATGAATTACTACAACATATTTAAGAACTATGAATTTTAATTGAAAAATAGGAAATTATTTTAAAGGCCTTCATGTATCATAATAATAAAAAACTATAGATTCTTTAGAATATTCTAAGGATCTAGAATCTCATTGTTGCTTTCTATATGGAGGAAAAGCCTAAGACTAGGATGTGAAATCTCATTCTTGAATGCCATGACAAACATCAAATATACATTATATTTAACATTATGTGAATTTAGCAAGATATGAAAAATGAAAAAGAAAACTAAAAACAAGCTTTATTATTAAGGAAATTGGAATTGAATAAGTATATCTGGGTCATCCTCTAAGGATTTATCAGGTTTCCTTTCTTTAGCATCTATTCTTTAGAGATAATCTAGCTTTAATACCATGGTGAGGTCTAGACTCAACTAGAATGAATGGTCAAGCCTATTTCTTTTCTATTTCATTTATCTCTTATCACTTACTATTACTAGCTTTGTAACTTCATGCTGGCATGTTTTCTAAGTTATTGGTATAAATATTTCAAGTCAAACCCCTAAAGGTTTCCTTAAAAGAAATACTCATAATCATAACATGCCTTTTTATTAAGGGTAGCATTTCAAACTCCTAAATGTTTCCTTAAAAGACATACTTGTAATCATAGCATGTCTTTTTATTAAGGGTAGTTTTATAATAATTACAACTCCTAGTTATAAAATGACATCATTTAGAAATAATTACATGACAAATTATCCTCCTTAGCTTTTATTCATCCTTAAATGAATTCACATTAAGTTTTTTCTTCATGCTTCAATGCTTTAATTTTCCCTTTTTGATGGGGTTTAGATTTAAGATTCTTATGTGATGAGGAGCTTCCATGGATTCCACAATCCAAGCTCTCTCAATGCCACAAAAATAATAAAATTTGAATAAGAAAAGAAAATGAAAGCTTTATTCTAATTTAATATACAGATAAAAAGAAGCATAAATTCCCAAGGACAAATAAGAGATTCAATCAAATTCACAAAAACACACTCAATCAAAGTAAACACACTCTCACATGGATGATGATCAAGGCACCTTGCCAAGACTCTATCTCTTTCTACTCTTCTCTCAACTCACCACTCTCTCCCTAGACTCTCTTAACCAAAATGAAGACCCAAGAGGTCTATTTATATCCATCACCCCTTCCCTATCTCTTCATATTCCCTCTTTAAATTCAAAATTTAAATCTTTAAAAACTCATAGGAAATTGTCTTATGTCCATATGAGATGTTTTGGAGAAGAATGAGACATCTTGACTGAAAGTGGCTATTAATAGATGGGACATCTTGACTCTAGCTAGGGCATCTCAAAATCATGTGGAACATCTTGGATGAGATGTCTCAAGTGTAGCTAGGATGTCTTGAATGTAGTTTGGATGTCTCACTTGTAGTTGGGACATCTCACCTGCTAAGGCAAAACACAAAGATGCTCATTTTGAGGTCTGGAGACTCTAAACACCTCCAATTAAGTTCCCATAGCCATTGCAACCTCCTAGACTCATCAAAATGAGTTCAAAGAACTTCCAAACATGCGAAAATACCTTGATATCATCATCAACAAAACAAAACAAAAATACAAATACAACAACATACAAAAATCGATGTACAAACATATTGAGGATTAGACATGGGTTGCATTCATTCTCTACCTCTCACAACCATCCTTAGTGCCACCATTCTTTGCCTTCCATAACCATTGTTGGTGTCACTATTCTTTGCCCCTCACAAACATTGATAGTGTTACCATTCTTTGCCTCACATGGCCATCATCAATGTTTCCATTCTCTACCTCTCATGGATATTGATAGTGCCACCATTCTTTGTCTCTCATCAACATTGACAGTATCGCCCTTCTCCACCTCTCATGCCCATCATCAGTGATATTGTTCTCTACCTTTACATCCTCCCTTGATGCTACCATTATCCATCTTCATGCCTTCTTGGGCTATGTAGATCCTACTTGGGATACCACATAGATCCATCTGGGCCACTACGTAGGTCATTAGTATGGCTATGTAGGACCTACAAATGGTCATAGGCCACCAAGGCCATGTGATGCCCCCACAACAGGCTAGCAACGCCTGTTAGGAAACAATGCCTATTGCTATTGTAGAAACTCTTGCTAACCTACTCTTGTTGACATTGTTGAAACCCTCACCCACCTACCTCCACTACATCATCATCCTCCTCACTGCTGTGCCATTGTTGCCAACATCAACAATGGATGGAAAAATTTAAAAATTTCATCAATTGATAGGAAACATTTATACAACATGAAAATCAAGGCTTAAATATTGAGACACAAAAGAAATTTTAAGAAAAAAGAATTTGACACTAGTAGCAATTGATATAAGAATTTCATAATTAAGCATGATCATTTTGGAGTAGTATTGGGATGGTTGACCTCTTAGGAAGTCCTATTTTCCATGCCTAAGGTTTTCAACTTTAGAAGCCTTCTTTGGTGAACAAAGAGTCATTTCATAACATAAACCCTAAAACTAAATGCTTAAAGCCTTAAGAAATCAAATTTTTCCTTAAGTTGGCTACACACTTGGGATAGCATTAAGCCCCCACAAAGCCAAATCCTTCTCATGGATCCAAATGATATTTTTAGACCCTTCATCATTCCAATGAACCAAGTACTCATGCACTTTTTTGCCTCTTGTGCTCCTAGCATCTCTTGCTTGTAGCATAATTGTTTTTTTTGGTGGCTTGGCTAAGTTTGAGTCTTCAAGTGCATCCTTGAGGATCTAAAGACTATTCCTCAAGTCTCATGCAATTACATTCCCATAGTATGGGCTTAAATTTAAAACATTAAAAACATAAGAAATAGACAAAGCATTAGGTAAGTCAATCTCATAAGCATTGGGATTGATTTTGGCAATAATTTGAAATGGATCAATTCTCCTTGACTTAAGCTTGTAGAAGTGCACATTATTTTATATTTCTTTACTTAAGTAATCCTAAACATGATTACCAATCTAGAAATGAATTTTCCTCTTACCCTCATTGGCCTTGGAAGATGCAATCTTTGTCTTTTTCTCCAAGTGAGATTTAACTTGCTAATGCAATTCTCTCATTTTCTTAACAAAGTATGAACTCAAAGAGAAAAAATCTTTAAATTTTCTCAACTCATTAACCATTCTTGGTGAAAACCCATAATTTTCCATGAAGAAACTATTACCAATGCTATAATGAAAAGAATTATTGTATGAGAATTAAATATGGGCCAACATGTTTTCCCACCTTTGAGGCTGATTATCACACAAAAGCCTCAAGATCTTCAATAGAGACCTATTCACAACTTCAATTTGGCCATTAGTTTGGGGTTGATAGGCTGTGAAAAAATACAACATGCGTCCAAGTAGTTTTTAAAGTGATCTCCAAAAATGGCTTGTAAACTTAACATCCTATCACTTATAATGTTTAAAGGAATGTCATGTAGCCTCACAACATGTTGAAAGAATAAATGTGCAACATGGGAAGCATGACTACTTTTCTTGCATGGAATTAAATGAGCCATCTTTATAAATTTATCTACTACAACAAGTATAGTATCATTATAAAGTCTTGTCTTAGGAATGCCACAAACAATGTCCAAAGAAACACTTTTCCAAGGAGCATTTGGATTAGCAAAGATAGATAATGATCATCTACACCTTTTCCCCTTTAAACTTTTGACAAGTATAGAATCCTTTTACAAATTTAATCACATCACTATAGATACCAACCAAAAGTTATTTTTGCTCATTGTAGTGACTGAAAATCTTGGTTTCTAGAGAAACTAAGAACTCTCAGCATGATAGCCTCTAACCCTTGATCTCTAGGGCCTTTGGAAAAAAATCAAATCTATGGTGCCGTGGATGGTTTGGTAGATCACCTAGGGACTTAAGAGATGCAAAAATGAGATGCAAAATATATATTTGGAAGAGAAATTATGCTAAAATGAAATAAGTGAACAAACTTGCACACAAATAAAACTATAAACGTTATTTAAAATAAGAAATGAGGTACAAAAACTGTGTACAAGATGGCCTATGAAACAAGTGGTTCACTTCTGTGGGGGTTTAGAGTCTGTTGAAACTACAACCATTAGCTTCATGGTCTAGAGGTTTGGCCACTTTTGATGCTTTTGAACCTACACTACTTTCATACATCTGCAACATTATTGATGTATGGAAATGAGAGGTGTGAGGGATTTTGGCTACTAGAGTGAACAATGCTAGGATTTGTGGTTCCTAGGAGCTCAACATGGATACCAATGGCTCATAGATCTCAAGGGGCATAACAGGCTATAGGGGTTTCATGCTAGGGGATTTGAGAAGCTATGTGTATGTAGAATTGCAAGAGCTCTCAAATTCCAAAATGCCAAATGAGTGGAACCTATTCATGGTGCCGGGGCTTAGTTTTTGTAGGGTTTTGGCCACAAATTTGGCTGCAAATTATGCTTAGTTGGTGTTGCATATTCTAACTTGATTACTATAAATTCTAGCTACATCTAGGTGTGGTGGGTGTGAAAATCAAGGGGGGTTATAATATGGGTTAAGTGCCATACCCCCATGGCATCAAAGCCATCCCATTTACTAAAAATAGTAAATGGAAATTTTCATCCATGCTAGATATTTCCATCCATGTTGGGCCTTCCAACAATAATGGTGACATGCAAGATCCTCGCTGGAGTTGGTGCTATGTTGAGACCTTAGTTATGAAGTATCAATGTTGGGGGGATGGAGTATCAACACTGGGAGGGTGATGTATCAATGCTAGGGGCATGGAGTATCAATGTTGGGAAGGCAATGTATCAATGCTAGGGAGATAAGGGTTATACCCCTCACACTAGGCATGGGTGATGCCATACCCCTCCATGCTAGGCATGGATGCTACCACACCCCTCTACATTGGGGTTAGGTGAGTTATATCATCCTCTAGGTATCTCTAGAGTAGAAAATTTTGTAACCCCCATAAAACCTATTATAATGCCAATTTTGGCATCCCAAAAGGAATTTTTAATCCCAAAAATTCAAAATATAGATATAATGTGACTCTCTTCACTTGGGGGATGAGGCTTGGACCACTTATGAGGCATTTTTAGCCCCAAAAGTATAAATTATGTGAGATTGCACCTTCTGGATTACAATCTTCACATTTACAACAAATTTTAGCCTTGGGTTTTATGGGATGATGTTACAAAGGGTACAACATGAAATTTTGGTGGTGTTTCATTGGTCCCTCTTTGTTGGTGTCTAGAGGATTAACTCAAGATGCATTGAAAAAGAATATCAAACACCACTATAGGTCCATCATCAACATTCCCCCTCCATGATTGATTCATTTGTGTCAAACCATGATGAAGAGTGCTTGTGATGATGGGACAAGGTTATAATGAGACGATGGTAATGTAGTTGTAGGAAAATAATCATAAGGGTTAACAATGCATTTCATAGTTGACATCATGGCTATGGCACTAAAATGCTGGTTAGTCAGTGATTTTGACACTTCATATTTTGAAGTGTGGTTTGCTTAGTAGATATGTTTGAGGAACCATCACTTTGCTCAAGGGTTTCTTCGGCCACTAGGATTCTCCCTTTGCATGTTTGAAGCCATAGATTCATTCTTTGATTTTCTTTTACCATACAACTTCTTAGCAATTTTCTCCCTCCCCCACGTTTTTATGGGGTATTGTAAGGACATAATTCATGAATGCCAAAGATAGGTCAACATTGTTATTTAGAGTAAGGAAGGCTATAATGAGGTTATAGGGTTGGGTTCAAAGAGATGATAGTAGGAATGGGAATGAAACTAGTACTCTTGGCACATCAGGACAAACTCACTAAATCTTGTGCTTAGAGGTCATGCAATGACTTGCTGCTATGATGAGTTGTACCTTCACGATGACTATGGATTTCATCTTGCAAACACAACTCTAAGAGGACACGAAAACCAAGAAAATAAAGTAGGTTATCATGTTACAATGCATAAGGCCACATGGAATGATGAATGAAAACATGCTACCAAGACCACCATGATTTCTAGTTTAAGGCCTTGGTGGGTGATGAGTGGCGAGGTACCCCTACACTCAACCATATGAATACGAGCGTGCATGCATGATCTGGTCGAACTCCGTAGACTAAATGCATTAACGCCACAAGAA
>MNCI01004171.1:86173-98787 GCA_015680685.1 Gnetum montanum | reverse complement strand
GAGAGGTATTACTAGATAGGTTATATTCTAGAGTTAGTTTTATAGCTTATATTATCGAGTCAGTTTGTTGGATAGGTTAGGTTATATATAGAGTTACCCTAAATTACTAACTAATTTCGAGACTTACTAGTAACAAGGAACTACTAGTTCTCCGGACTTGCTACGACCAAGGAGATCTTGGGTTGCATGTAGCAACCCAAGGTCCTTCTAGTAACTAAAGATTTGATTAGTCAATATAGGGTGTGCCTTACATGCATCGCATGCACAGAAGGTTTGGCCCAGACATTAGCCACGGCAGGGCCATTAAGAAGGAGCGGGCGACTACAAGGAGCAAGATCATAAGATTTCGCGGGAGTTACCCCACGTAAGCGGGACTTTAGAAGCTTAACCCCAGGGTCAGAGTTAACGAAGTGAGTGACCCCACGTCATCGGGGGTCGAGTCCCCGAGTTACCGGAGCGCAAAAGAATGAAGGGAGTTACCCCTAGACAGCGGGAATTTGAATGAGTGAGTTACCCGGCGTCAGCGGGAACAGGAATGGGAACGAACCACATTAGTGAGTTACCCCGCGTCAGCGGGACAAAAGTCTGCGGGTTACCTAGCAACGTCAGCGGACATTAACAAAGAGAGTTACCCCTTACAAGAAATCACTAGTCCCACTAAGGGTTAGACGGTAAGCCAACGTTCGGCAAGAGTAGGAATCTTTTATCTTCAGGTAAGAAGGATAGCAGAGTCCATTTCTTAGGGTGGGGTAGATAGCAGAGCTGAATTAAGGTCTAAGGTCCAGTTAAGGTCAGTAATTTACGCACACGTCTTTCAGCAACGATTTACTAGTACGCATACGTCTTTCAGCAACGATTTACTGGGACACGAGGGTGCTAGACTCTAACCGTTAGCAGGATATTTCTTGGTGATAACCAATCGCAGGTCTAAGGGACACCCGAGTTATCGAGTTCCTCCTATAGGGTACTCACCTTTGACTGTATTTTGGTCACTGCTATTAAGTAGATAGGTTGGTTGGGGGTAACTGCTACCATAGTAGCCTTGGGCCTGCCTTCTGCTTTACCCATTAAGGCAGGGGTTGCCTGCCTCTCAGAGTAAACCCGCTAGGGCACACCTCGCTTCGACCTAGCGGTAAAAAGCATAACACAATCAAGGGGGAGGGCTTTAAGTAAACTGGTCACCCGAGGTTCCCAGGATTAGGGGCGCACTCACGTTACGTGGAGTGGTCTTTTCACCTAGTTTGGTTAGACCACTCCTCACATTCCTCCAAGGTTCCTCCACGGAGGATAGGCTAGCCAAGGAGGAGAGGCTGGCCGATTACAAACCGTTACCACCGGGACTGGGGTTTCATAACGGTACTTGGCTCACGATAATCCATGCCGATGGGCTTCGGCTTACATTTCTATCCATAAACATATCAACAGCTTGGCTACAACCGTTATCCTGATACTATAGTTAGATCAGCGTTTCCATTACAAGCCACTTCAGGATATATACCAACACAGCACTACGTGCTCAACTTTCCTGTACAGGGGTCACCTATACTTCGGCGGGATTCTAGAGGTTTTAGTCTTAGGTTATTACTAGTCTTAGGTTATTACTAGTATCTTTAGGGGCAGCAGACGGCGGGCACTAGGAGGATAGTTACACACGCAGGGCAAGGTCACTAACTTTGTCACCGCAGTGCCCGTTAACGTAACTTCTCATAAGTGAGTAGGCCGTTGGGCCTTTCCTGTTAAAACGAACTTTATAGGGGGACTCGGGAACCCGCTCAGACCGCGGGGAACGCAGAACACTTCTCCCTAGATTAGCCGAAGTTACTGCCCAACATGGCTTATCTAGTTGACGTACCGTTAACCGAAGCTTCTATTCTACGTAGAGCTTCCAACGTACAGACCCTCCATTTACCCTACCTACAGTAGGGACTCAGAAGCCCGTACTCCGGGTTCAATTACACAAGTTACTTAGAAAAAGGAGTTACAACCATATACTTTAGAACTAGGTTTTAGAAACATTGACTGTTCTTGCTGTTACTTAGACAAAAGGAGTTACCACCCTTCTTCCATAGGTAATTACATTGACTGTTCTTGCTTCTTTAGGCTTAGTCAGACGGGTCCGAAAGTAGAGGGTTTCTCTCCACTATCGTTAGCCACCTTAGTCGCTTGGGTCTTTCCTACTTAGATCCGTCACTGGGTTGTGGGTAACCTCCCTTAGGGGACTCACCCCTTAGGGGAAGGCTTGGTCAAAGGGCTTTAGCGGGGAACGAGTCCCCGAGTTACCCCGAGTTACGCCGCTAGCGCGGGAGGTCACCCCGTAGACAGGGTTCATTTCGGGTTACGTAGTCTTCTTGAGTTATCCCGGGCCGGCCCCGCTGTTGCACGTATTCCTACGTTACCCATCATACCCCTACGTTTTCACGTTACTCCGCTTACCCGAACACGATCATTACAACAAGGGAAAAGTACAGGGTAGTGAAGGGAAACAAGGGAAAAGTACAGGGTAGTGAAGGGACGAAGTCCCCTATTGCAGACCTCGAAAGGCGACGGCTACCGCAGGAGCTATTACTTGGTGTAAGTCGGTAGCCTCTTCGGGACCTTTCTCATGTAGGGTTTACATAGATTTGGCCTAGCATTTACACTCCAGGGCAAGTTCAGGGAAAACCACGTTTAGTTATATACGTGAAAACACAGTTTAGTTACAACAAACCAATACAGGTTAGTTTTGTATTTTATTTGATTTTATTTGATTTTATTTGATTTTGGCAGCGTACGGCAGCGTCGTTTATGCTATTAGCGGCGTCGTTCATTTAGGCCAAGTCTGGCTGGTACAACGGTAACCACCAATATACTTACGTTATCAAGCGTGGTTACGTGGGCAATTCGTATTCTTTGTTACGGGTCCGCCGATAGTTACCGCCGTTACCCAATCTTAGTTACGGGACCGCCGATAGTTACCGCTGTTACTCAACGATTGATCATTTAGAAGGTTATCTAAAGTCTACCGACTTGGCTACCTCGTAAGGTTATATCAAGTCTACCCGTTCTGCAGTGGCCATCTGTCTATGGCCGTACCCCCATCCCTGGTACGACCCGGTAGCCTAAAGGGTCTCAAGGGATCTACGCAAGCAGCGGACGGTCTTGCTACCCGCCGGATCCCCGAGGTGCACCTAAGTAACCCATCCCACTTCTCCTAGCAGTTCCCGATGTAAAGGTCCAGCTTCCCTTGAAAGGTGCAAACGGTTTGGTGTCTAGGATAGCCACCTACACTAATAACCTGAAAATTCAATAGCTGTTACCTTCGGGTCGAAGCGAGGTGTGCCCCCACGGGTGGTCCTCAAAGGGAAAGCATAAACCCTTCCCTTTGCGGAGACGGCAGAAGTAGAGAAACGACCCAGCCGTTTCCCCTCCTTCTGTGGCACTGGCCAAGGTCTGGAACCCTAGTTCTAGATTCTTGGTTGGGTAATCTTCTCAGGTAAAAAAGGGAAGATCAAAGTGGATCATCCTCCCTTACGTGGCACAGGCGTTATGCCGGGTAAACTTCCTAGGTAAAAAAGCATATCACATAGGGTGCAGCTCCTATTTTCCAAGATCAAGCAGGTAAATAACATTTTTGTAAGGAGGAAGCAGTGTTATGGGGAACCATCCGTTTACACTTTGGGTCTATTTCTGCATAAGTGATGCTTTCTGCCCCCGGGGAAAGCAGAATTCCTTTCTGAACCCGACAATACTTCTCAACGAACTCTGGGGAAGAGTCCTTCCCAAATTATCAAATAATAGGGGATTGATCTCCCTTCTGGGTCAAAGACCAAACTGTGGGAAAGAAAAACTAACAAACGAACGTTAACGCCAGCGCATGAATACTAGCTAGTTAAGAGACATTTTGGTGCATGACAAATAGCTATGGAAAAGTTGAATACGTTATTATATTGTATTGTATTTATTGATTTTTGGTTTTTTTATTATCAAGTCAAAAACTACACTGCTCTCTCCGCCCCAACTCAATCTTGTTAGGATTACGACCAACAGCTAGGCAGCCTTTGGCGAGCCGGAAGTAACATACTTACCTACTCTTATTTGACCTACTGAAATTGACCTTAATCTATCTATCTAATCATCCTTCTATCTAGTTCTCCCTCTACCTAGCTACCTAGCCTACTACTAGAATTCACTCGCGCATCCCTACTATCCAGTAGATAGTTACTGTATACCCCCATTGCTGCACTAGCCGGTCAGCTAACTGGTTATTTCTATGGTGCTACCGAAACGTAATTGAGCTGTATCAACACCTAGGCAGATGTTACCTGTGCAGATTCCAAGTGGTACCTAGTTGACAAATACAATGCAGTACAAAGGTTCGCACATGGCTGGCTAGGATAGGGTATAGAAAGGAAAGTGAAAGTAAGAGAGGGCTTTAGCGGGGAACGAGTCCCCGAGTTACCCCGTGAAACGGGAATCGCCCTTAGGGAGATTCCCCGCGTGAGCGGGGAACGAGTCCCCGAGTTACCCCCTGTTTCCTATCATCCAAAGAATTAATTGGCGTTCTCTGTCCTGGGTTTGAAAACCCACCAGACAAAGATCATAGATCCACGAGGTCTAATACAAATGCAGGGATCAAAGGGGTCTAGAGGTCCAAGAGTGAAGGGGGTGTGGAAAAAGGCTGGAAGTTTAATCGACCATGGAGTTTAGGAGGAGGATCCAGAATCCATTAGGAGAGAAAAGTCCCCTTTCCTTCTGGTAGCAGAAGACATGAACTCTATTGGATAGGCCGATTCTCGTTATGTGCAGTAGAGAGCTCCTGGAATAGCGACTAAGCAAAGATTGGTTTTTGGTACCGATGCTTTGAAGCTCCAGAGTTATTGATTCACTGAGACAGAGAAAGACGCTTCGCTTGACTTAGGAAAGGAGAGATATTCCTACCTACTCACGTAATTGCACTGTTTTCTTTCCCTTGCTGCTCGAACTTTCGACATTCCTGAGTAATAAATGCACTGAAGCCTATGTTACCGACTTTTTTTAGAGAAGTTTTAGTTAAGCCAGTCTCCTATTTGATTTTCCTTACTTGATGTTTTTTTGAATCAGATTCCCAGACTGAAAACTGTCAAATCTTCTTTTGAAGCCGATTTCCCCCTCTTTGCTTCGTCCCATCGAGTAAATACCATGAAATCTCATACATAGTATGAATCCCATCAAAAGCAAGTTCTCTATGCCTCTAGAACTGTGAAAAAGACCAAAGAGAGCAGGTCCACAAAAAGGCGTTAGAACAAGAGTTGCTCAAATTACAAGACTTTTGGTTCTATGACCAAGGCCGTGTCACGAGCTGGGCTCGAACCGGCGCTTTCCAGATGCAAGGTATAAAAACTATCAACTATCAAAGGGGCAGACGAACCGTGCACCCCTTTCTTTACCTTTTCCAGTAGCGCCTTTTTCTGATATCAGCATGGATTTGGTGAAGGGCCAACGAAAAAGGGAGACTTTTGTTTAGGTGGTCGTGGGCTAGGAATAGAAGGGGATTCCTACTGGTTCCATTCCAATCAAGATTCATCGTATAATAAGGTGAATTTGATTTGTTCCAAGTTAAGTTAAGTGCCGGAACTCAATCTCTTAGGTGCTTTTCCCTTGATGACAAAGAATCAAAGACGACAACTTCCTTACTGACCCGCTTAGTTAGGTACTTCACATGCGAGAATTACGCCCTTGGAATTTACCCCCAAAAGATAAGGCCAGGCCATTTTCAAACGTTGACGGTTCGAAACCAAAACCAAAAGAAAGTAAAGCAAGCGTGGAGCTATCTCAACCCAGTTTTGTCTCTTTGTTGGCAATTCCCTACTCACTATTTCTCTAGCTTTCGAGTGGCACCACAACTCTTTTGGGACCTGATCTCCTCAGCCTCAGCTTTGGTCGGCTGAGCTTACTCAAAAATACTAATGGGGTCTGATCTCTGGAAACTGATCTAAAACCATATTTCTTCCCGAGCCTTCACCAGGAAGACTTTCTGAATTTGTTGATGAACGAAGGGCTTTAGCGGGGAACGAGTCCCCGAGTTCCCCCGTTTTGGTATCTCGTATCGTCAGCATCCCGTCCCAAGGCCCTTCTCTGACTTAATAGCCTAGCCATCCATATAGGGGGCCCAGCTCACTCATGAAAATAACGAAGCTTTCCCCGAGCTTTGACACTGCCTTTGAACGGGCAATCTGAAAGCTGCTAAGATCAAAGTTCGATGCATATAATTTCTTCGTATGGAAGGTGGACCTTTATCGCCTTTAATCTTTGGCGGGTAAGACTAAGACGGAGATACGAATTGATCGAAGATTTTAGTTGTGTCACTAGGCAGCTAAGTGAACTATGTTAGCAGGTAAAGGTAACAAGATTTTACCTTTACCTGGGCGACTAAGGCAGTTGTCTATACCCTAAAGGGAACAACAACTTTTCTGTTAAACACTCAAAGGTTACGGTATACCTTTTATGTCTATACCGTCACCTTCGTTCGTTCCCTTCCGCCACCTCAATAAGCTAAGTGGTCAGTCTTTTTGTAACATGGACACTTACTTACTTTAGCGCACCGTTAGCCAGAGCTTCTCCACAGGGCACCACCTGTCCCAGATCCACTTTCCCCAACACCACATGTACCCTACAGACAGTAGGTTACCAGAAGCCAGTACTCCGCCACTTTTCTGCTAGGTCCTAGATCACTAACGCACTCATCCACAAATTACTTGGTTATCCACAAGGAGTTACATTGACTATATATGGCAACCAAGACAGTTGTTAATGGCAATTACGGACAGAACCCAGAGGGTAACGCTACCATCATTTGAACGGCTTTAGGCTTAGTCCAACGGGTTCGAAAGTGGGTTGTCCCCACTTACGTTAGCAACCATAGTTACATGTACAATTCCTTCATCATTGAAAATAGGTAGGATATAGGTAATCATGAAAATAGGTAGGATATAGGTAATCGTGCAATTGAGTAGTACCAGGGTATACAATTCTTACCAAGGTGGGTATACACTTCTTACTAGGGTCACGTACGGCAACCGAGTGGCACCAAATCCAGTGAGCCGCGACGTGTAGGTTACATTGACTTTCATCAGCATCGTAAGACACGCCTCGTAGGGGAAGGGAATATGCGAAGGGAGTTACCCCGCTTTCGCGGGGAACGAGTGACAGAGCAGCCCCGACAGACCGGGGTCACTTCGGGTTTCGTAGTTACCGCTCCCATAGTCAACCTTAGTTGCTCAGGGCGTTAACCGCTAGTGCTAGTACGCCTACGTTACCCAGCCTCCTGTCTACCCATCATCAACGATAACGCCAATACGATACCCTTTACCGGTCACTTGAACCAAAGAACATTTTGTAAGGGACATCGACGAAGTCATTCCGCTCTTGAAGTTACAGCTTAGATGCACACCTTAGGATGAGCTGGGTAGTGACGGAGGTAAGTCCCCTCGTTAGAGCCTGCCAAGGTTAGCAACCATGGTTGCGGCTGCCGTAGGAGCTTATTTAGTGTGTGGAGCGGTAGCCGCATCAGGAACTCTCGGATGTAGGTATACGTTAATATACCCCAATCGGCGGAGCGTTACTATTTATTTTCCAGTCGCGTTAGGGGTAAAGTGACCTTAGGAGGATACAGCAAGTGCAGGCAGAAAAAAATGCTTGATTAGGTTGGATTACATACCATACGTGAAAACCAAGTCTAGTTATATACGTGAAAACGATGTCTGGTTAGTACAATAGCAGGGGAGGTAGCATCACTCTACAGTTTAGATAGAACAGTAGGTTATCCTGCTAGACTTACTAGGAACAAGGGGAGGGCGGCGTTACCAGGGTAACAGAAGAGATTGACTGTCTGGTAGATTCTAAGGAGGACTGCCCAGCCATTAGCCTCGTCAGGACACAAAGTGACAGAATATACTATTGAAACGAGACGCTAGACGGAAAGCTAGCGCCAGTTTCGGCAAGAGCAGGGGTTTTCATAAGGTAGGAGGGATAGCTAGGAGGGATAGCAGTAGGAAGGATAGCTGAGGGTGGGAGGGCCAAAAGGGCCAGGTAATGCAATGACACGAAAGTATGAAAACAACAACATAATATACTATACGTGGACGCGAGGATGCTTACGTTAACCACTAGCAGGGCTAGAGCTGCGCTACCGACTTATTATTATACAAATTTTAATAAATAGTAAAATTTGTATAATAATAAGTTCTACAAGCATTAGCTATTTAGAAAATAAAATATTAATGCATGCCTATGTTAGAAATAGCATGAAATTCATGGCATTGTATCATAGCAAAATTGGTAATTAATTTTATGTTAGAAATAGTATGAAAGTCATGTCATGGCATCATGGCTAATGCCACTTGCATAATTTTTTTTTGAGTTTTATGACACTAGGAAGTTAAATTTTGATCTTTTAAACCTTTTTAATTGATTTTGTCAAATGGTCAAAGACTGTGAGAACTAAGTTCTTCCTTGAAAACATAATGGTCCCATGGCCTAATTTATAATGATGAGGGTCTTTCTCATCATTGTAAAAACCTTGATTCTCATTCCAAGAATTTACGATTTCTTCATTCACAACTCATTCCTAGTCTTATTCATGACCATTCATAGTAAATTTTCTTTTTATAATGATCACATCATATAATCTTCATTCATAAACCTTTATTCACATTACTCACATTCATTCATAACTCATTAGCATCATTTACAAGTCCTTAGCATTATACACAATCATCTCTCATTGGTATTAACTCATAAGTATTTTTAAATCATTTACTTACATCGCTAATTTAATTCAAAGTTAGAAATTCAAGTTTCAATTTCATTTTGATTTCACAACTTAAGAAGTTCAATAGTCAAGTTTGACACTTAAAGTTCAAAGGGTAATTCTCTTATCATTGATCATCACATTACTTAGAAAGTTTGCAAGTGTGTAGGTTTTAAAGAGATGATTTCAATGAGTATAGAATCTCTAGAGAACTCCATATGGTAAAGTTATAACTCACTACTACCTTAGCATGAGCAATTACAAGTAGTGTTATCCTAGCTACTTGATTTAACTTGAACTTTTAGTAAGTGGAAACTTACATTGGTTTTAAGAAACTTGATTTTTTATGTATGACTTGCAGTGATATTATGAACTAGTTTAAAGGACTAGTGCTAAGCTCATGCTCATGTCATGTTAATTATTTTTTGAAATTTAAGATTGATGCAACTTACAATATTTAGAGTGTTTTTGTCTTAAGTGTCATGACTTGTAGGAGATTGTACTAAACTTGTATACTAATCATGATCGATTAACTTAATAGTCTAAAATCTCATATCTTGAAATTCTAGCTTTTACTTGATTCTATATTTCCTGTGTAATTCCAATAATATGCATTGATAGGTGCAATAAGCCATAACATTATGGAACAAGAAAATCTACATGTTCAAAGAAATGCAAATTGAAAAATTGAAGGAAAAAAATGAAAAATTTGAACATTTTAGTTCTATATTTTTGTTGATTTCATTTTGAAATGGGCGTGATGATTTAGTTATGTTCTACATAGATCATTCTTGGCCTTTGGTTAGGTTGATCTGTTCAAGGTTTACTAAGAATCAAATTTTTTGCATGAAGTACATAGGTTTCCCCAATTTAGTTTGAAGATTAGAACTAGTTAGGGAGAATCCATTAATTTTAAAGATGGAATTTCCCCAATAACAAAGAATTTTCACCATGTTGATTACCTTAGTCTAAAATGACTAGGCCTAAGCTACGTATCAAAGGAGAAAGGTCCCAAAGAGTTAGTTATTTGCGTTGAAGGTATTGTAACAAATACGGTGAAAGGAGAGATAATTAGTGATTGATTTTATTGATCCTACCAAGAAACCCTAAAGGGCAAGTCATACTTATGACATGAAAAGATGAAAAGTATATGCATTGTAGGATAGGCAAATCAATTAGAATCATGTTATCATTTAAGCTAGGGCATTTTCGTTTCTCTCATTCCTTCATGATATAGATTTCCAAGTAGTTTGATCTTCTCAACGGATTCAACATGCAAAATTTAAAGGATCCAAAAGAGAATATAGAAGAAGAAAGAGAAGGAAATAGTGGTATTTTTTAAGGTACAATTTATGACTGATTTTTATAATTTTTTTAAATCTATTTTACCTATAGCTTGTACATTTGTTAATTATCTCTATAAATTAGTTGAGTGATTTTTGTGAGGTTGTACCAGATGGAATCCTGTATAATTTGCAATGGACATTCTAGTGCATCATTGTTATATTGATTTTCTTACTCCTTCATATGAGTATTTTGCTTGAAAATATTATTTTATGCATTTTGAAAGACTAAAAATTCATAAACTAACAATGTAATTAGTTTAGAAGCTCTTTAAAGGAAGGAAATCCAAAGGAGAGGAAGATTTAGAAAACCTTTATAAAGTGAAATAGGCCAAGTCAAAACCATTATAATTTTGATGTGTGCTTTCCTTTTCTTTTAATTTTTTGTTGTTTTGAGTAATGATTATTTAATTGAGGAAGAGGTAATTAAATTTTCCTATCACCCTATTCATTCTCTAGGATTATGACTTGATGTTTCAAGTGAAGAAGAAGAAGATAGATATGGTACTCTTTTATCTTATTTTGAAATATTATAAGTTGTATGCAAGAAAATGAAGTATATGCTGTATGAGAAAGAGTTGAAATAGAAATTTTAAGTTATAATATTTCAAAATAAGAAGCTTCCTCTACAAATTTGCAAAAGAAGTATTAATATTTTTTTTTTTTTTTGAGAAAACTCTAAAATCTAGAAATGAGAAGCTTCATCCATAGAAAGAAGAGCTAAAGAAGAGTACATAAGTCTTCAGTGACTCACAAAACATCATTAGTCAATAAGTGAAGAAGGCAGCTAATCTAAACATTATCTTAGAAAATTTTACAAAAGAAATTATTACTCAAAATGTCATGATGGGATAGGCAAGAAAATTAATTGATAGATCATGGATTGTTCTCAAACCATTAGAAAAAAATTGAAGGACGTCATGTTTGTGGAAGTATTTGTCAATGTATGATGTTATTGTAAAAAATGCTCATATACAATGCTAATATTATAAATGATATGACCAAATTAAATTATGTTGGCCATATAGGCTTAATAATTACAATATGTCCATAAAATATTTGTCTAGTATTAATTAAGATAGGTATAATTAAAGGTTCCAAAAGTCAAAACCTTAAGTGAAAAAGATTTGTGTACTCAAACAAAAGGATCTCAAGGCTTTCATAAGAAAAGATACTTCCAAAGGTAAGAAACCATTCTTTTCATACTTAGATAGTGGATGTTCTAGACATAAGATGGGAAGAAATCAATATTTATGTCCCTATGATTCTATGCTAATGGGAGTGTCACATTTGGATATAATATCAAAGCTTTCATTAAAGGTAAGAATACTATTAGAGGGAAGAATTCACCCTAAATAAAAAATTTGCTTTATGTTACTAGACTTGAACATAGTTTGTTAAGTGTTATCCAACTTTATGATATGAGAAAAATTATTCTTTTTTTAAGTTAACCATTGCATTGTAAAGGATTCTAAAATAGATGATGTTACCTTTAGAGGTAAAAAATTAGATAATGTTTATATTTTTAATAACTTTGATGTAAGTAAATATAATTAAAATAGATAATTAGAAAATCAAAAGATAATTAGCTTTAGCATAGAAGAATATAACTTTTAAACTTTGAAAGACTTAAATTTTTGATGGGTTGTCAAGCATTGAATCTGAGAAAGATAAGGTGTGTAAGACTTGTGATAAGGTTAAGTAAAGTTTCTTTAAAGAAACATATGTATTTCTTCCAGGTATTCTTTAGACCTTTTACATATAGATTTGGTAGCCTTGAAGTTAGAAGATATTTCTAGGTTATTATTGATAACTAAAAAATCACTTAGATAGTCTTATTAAATTAAAGGTATGCAACATTTTTTTACTTTAATAAGATTTATTATAGTTTACAAAGAGTAAAAGGCTATTTGATAAATAAAATAATAAGTGATCAGGAAGAAAAATTTGACAATGTTGAATTTGTAAAATATGATGATAAGACATAGAGTTAGAGATTTGCCACGAAGCTAAATAAACATGAATCATGAAAATTTGTGATGGTCTTTAGATTTCTTATTCATAATGATTTGAAAAAAANATAAGATGAATAAAATATCAAGTAAACACTTTAGGTGGTTGTTGGGAGGAAAGTTATGTGGTGTTGGTAACACCCCTAATAAACTACCCCTTGAATAGTGCCTTAAGCCTTACAAGTCCTATCTTGGCCAATCAATTCTACTAGATGAATAATGAATACCAATTGTTATGCTTTGGGGAATACTCTAACCCATGCTTCTTATGTCTAGAGTAGCACATCAAAATGCCTCTATTTCTACTTCTATATGATCCCATAGAGAAACTACCATCCAGGTCAGCTATATTAAGGTATAGATGAATAGCCTAAGATTTCATAGAGCTACCTATTGATTAACAAATAATTGTTTATAATTGATCACCAAGGAAGAACCCCTTGCTCCTTGAATGCATTACTATTTCCCTATGCCAAGGTGGAAATTTATCAC
>MNCI01004171.1:61610-84427 GCA_015680685.1 Gnetum montanum | reverse complement strand
AGAAATAGAAATTTTCATCACAACATGTCTGATGATGATGAATCCTTGTTAGCCACTAAGAGCATGTTTTAGATCACAAAGGTAGTTAAAATACCCCATAGGCATCGTAGGGAAAGTCACATAAAAAGGATTGATATGAATAATATCCCTAAATTTTTCGGATGCTATGATTCTGATCCAAAACATCATTTACAAGCCTTACATAATGCTTATGTCTTAAAAAATATTGAAAGTGGATAGAAAAAGATTAAGCTCTTTCCTATGACACTAATACATAAAGCCAAAGTGTGGTATAGATTGTTGAAACCAAATTCAATCCATTGGTGGTCCACGATGATGGAACTTTTCAATGAGAAATACAAAACCTATGCGAGGGTGTTCAACCTAAGGAAAAAAATCCAAGGATGAAAACAAGAACAACATGAACCCTTGGATATGGCCCTAGATAAGTATTATTATCTACTAAATAGATGCCCAAGCCATGGTTTCTCTTAATAAGGGCAATGTTTCCACATCATAGATGGGCTTCATAGTCAAACAAGAAGGACCCTTGGGGTGTATGCTCAAGGTCAATTATATGGGCTATAAACACGTCAGATTCAAGAGCTAATCAAATGTGTGGCAAAAGAAGAAGAAGAGGTATTTAAATAAAAGAATGTTGAGAAATATCACTAAGACCAAACTCTTCAAAAGAAGAAGGTCCACATCTATGATAAGGAAAAAGAGGTAACTCTCGATAAGGTGATTTTGCAAAAAACCTTGTCAATAAAAAAGTCTATCAATGAACTTGAAGCAAAGTTTGATAAGATCTTAAAATAGATAAATAAGAAAGTTACAACTTATTTAGAAACTATAGAGGAGAGAGTAACACAAAATGAATCAAATTATTGCAATAAAAGGAGGAAAAAGAACCAAGAAATAGGTAGTAATACTTATCGAAAAATAGGAAAAATGGCTGAAGAAGAAGGGGCTATAGACTCAACCACAGAAGAAGATGATGGATGTGACATCTACATAAATGATAATCCAAAAGGCTATTACCCAATCATGTTACATCTACATGAGTATTGGACTTTTTCATTGAATCCTAAGCTTTTGCAAGAGAAAATGCATAGTAAATTATCTTTCTCACAAGATGATGAATCATGATTCATTAGGCTCTAATATTTGACTCGCGATATCCAACCCATGATACCGAGAACGTGATATTGCAACCTAAGAAGAGATATTGGATACACGATATCACGACTCCTATGTGGGCCTATAACTACACATGTAGGCACATGAAGTAAGGTAGTAGTTTAGTTAGGAGTTAGTTTTCATTTTTACTTCTTCTCAACCCTTTCTCCTAGTGCATGCCCACAGTGTGATGATTGTAAATTGTACGACACCTTTATTCGAGTGTGACATACTTGGACATGCACATGACTAGAAATAAAGATCGATATTACTTCATCATTGCATCATTCACTTAGTTTAATTATTTAATTATTTTATTAATTAATACTTCTTACCCTCAACTCCTATGAAATGCAAAATGAGTACAACTTCATCACGAGCATTTAAGTATGACTACTTGGTAACCTAGTAGCATACCTAGGACATGAGCTTGGTAATCCGAGTGGTAGTCATACACGAGGTCCAAGATGTGTACGGATGATTAAGGAATGGATGATCATCCCACTTAGGCTAGTTTAGACTCTCTCCTCCCATTTTCTATTAGCTTAACTCTTTTCTCCTTTTCCTCCTAACTTAATTAAAGTTATTTTCCATTACCTCTAGGAGTAGCAATAGTTTAGGACTGCATCATACACCTCACTCTTGACTAAACCATATGTGATAAAGCAAATACTAGTCTAGGTGGGAAGATAGCAAATTGCGATTAGCGAGTAACTATCTAGTTACCACAACTAGCCCATCTGCGGAGTTCAATCGGATCATGCTTGAAATACTTGTATTCATATGGTTGAGTGTAGGGGTACCTAGCCACTCATCAGTGGCACCATTGCTGGGGATGATGCTAGTTATCTAGATTAGTTATGTCATACAAGATCACTGTAACAAGTATTAACAATATATCCTTTAGAAAAGAAATTAAATTAAATTCAATTAAGTCACACACCATCTACAACAATCTCTCTCTTACAAGACTATACTAATGCCACAACTAGTGAGGCAATTCATTGGAGAACCAACAAATTATATGATGAAGGAAAATTTTGGAGTACTCAAATTTATATAGGAATTCCATACATTCATGAGCATCCCAATGATACTCAAGGATTCTTGCCAACCAACTTTGACACCTCTATCAAGGATGGGACATCCCATAAAATGAGGAGGCCTGAAAGGCCTAGGACCTTCTCAATAACTGACAAGAATTTGTTAGGGGATAATTGGAAAACATTCAAAATTCATGATGATTTTTCCAGTTCTTTCTCTTCCTCTACTTCTTCAATGTTAGATTGTGACATGGATGACCATCTTTCAAGGGATTGGCGTAGAACTAAAAATCAAGCTTACAAGAAAAATTAAGAATGCCAACATGAATAAGGACAACATCGTCTCAACTCACAAACTCACAACCTACTTAGTGACGATGAATCCCTACTAGCCACTAAGAGCCTAATGCATATACAAGAGGTTGTTCGAATATCTTGTAGGCATTGCAAAGAAAGCCATCTACTCAGGCTTGATCTAAAAAACTTTTCCAACTTCTCAAGAGGCTATGATGTGGACCCTCAATAGCATTTACAAGCCTTCTATGATGCCTATGCATGGAAAAATTTTGACAATGGGTGGCAAAGAATTAAGCCCTTTCCTATGACACTCGTGGGCCAAGGAAAATTATGGTATAGATGTTTAAAACTAAAATCAATTCATTGTTGGCCCAAAATGATAGAAATCTTCAATGAATGATATCAAACGTATGCAAGATTGTTAGCCTTGAGGAGACAAATCCAAGAATGGAAATAGGGACAACATGAACCCTTGGACATGGCCTTAGAAAGATACTATTCATTGTTAAACAATTTCCCAAGCCATGGATTCTTCGAGGAAAGGCTAATGTATCACATCATGGATGGGCTTTGCAATGAAACAAGGAGACCCTAGGGATGTATGCCCCAGGTCAACTATATGAGCTATAAGCCCACCAACTCGAAGAGCTTATCAAAAAGGTAGCAAAAGAAGAAGGAGAGATGGCTAAATGGGAGAATATTGAAGGCTCTCAATGGGACCAAAATCTCAAATTAGCAAAGTTGCACAACCCTAAAGAGGAGAAATCAACTCACCTTTAGGAGGTGAAACCATTTTTACCTTTGTTGATGCAACAATCACTAGATGGAATTGAGGTAAAGATCAATAAGATGATAGGATGGGTACATGGGGAGAATATATTAACAATAGTAGAGGTAGAACTATGCCAAATCAAGAAACATGATAGGACAGCAAGAAATAATTAGAATAAAGTATAGAAGATGATAAGAATATAAGCTCAACTGCCAATCTTATATATTAATGTAACGTCTATTTGTACAATCACCCAAAAGGCTAATGCCAAATTTTGTCACATTTACATCAGTATTGGGGAGGAATGTTACATCTAGATTTTGTACAGAAATATTGAGTTCAATAGTAGTGGCAAGAACCCTAGTTGTGGGGGAAGCAATCGTCAACTCAACCATACCCTTTGTATGCCCCAACGCCAAATGCTTATTATGTCCAACACCCTATTTCTCCAACCAAATCATCATCCTCTACTTTGTCCCATTGTTATCATTCTCCTGAATACTATCCACTCATGCCCTCTTTGATAAGGTCACCACCTCATGTACTTTACACTTTTCCTCAGAAATAATATTCTCATCCTTCACCTCCTTCCACATCACCACCAAGTGTACCAGAAGGTTTTCCATCATAGCACCAACCTAGGAATGCTGCTTGTGCTACTCCTATCAATACCAGTGGAGGTACTCAAAAGCATCCTTTGCATGACCATAGAAATAAGTAGCCTAATGCTAAACCCACTACATCTTCCAACCTAGCACAAGTTCAATGTTTTGATGCATCTTTCTCCTCAAATACAATGCCTTATGTTACCTTACCAGGGACATAAATCAAAACTCCAAAAATTATGGTGCCCAATGAATATAGCCACGTAGGGAGACATACCAATCCTTGCATACCATCTTATGGTCACGGGTGCCATAGTAGGTCAACTCCTTATCAATTGACCTCATCTTATAATATGCCCCACTATGCTACTATAATCAAGTGTGTGAACCCTAGGTTGGGTACATTCCAACAACCACATCAAAAGATACCCAATGGGTTGGATATGACTGGTCCTAATATTTCCAACATGCATGGATCCTAACATTCCATTTATTAATTCTAGCCATGCTCAACCATTTAGTTATGAGGGATATCCTCCATTCTAACAAGTAGAATTAATAAATGTTTTTCCTTTTCTTCAATTTTACAATTTTTTGTTTTCAAAATTTTCACCTTCCAATTTGTTGTTTTATTTTTTTTATTTATTATTTGTTGTTTCATCTTTATATCTTTTTATGAGTAATATCATCTATGAATAAAGCACTCATGTGACTCATTGGTTGAGGTGTTGTTCTATGCTATTGAGTCTCGGGTGACTAATTATTTGGACAGTGAGGCCACCACATCCACCCAACCATTCTAATAATAGGAGGTTCTACTCTGGGTATGGTGATATTCTTGTCATTATGAAAACTTAAAAGTAATTTTGTGCTCATTATGCCCAGACTAAAGAAGAATGGACTAAGCAGGAATGACCAGGGTGTGACATCAATGGGACTTGTGGATTCTCTCTGGTGACATCTGTAGGAGTTACCATGTAGCCTAGTTGTACTAAGATCCTTGTAGATTTAATAAAAATTGGGAGTAAGAGTAATAAAGGCATTAATCAAAAAACAAAACAAACCAATGTTGTTCTAGGGATCCCACTGGAAAGACATGCATCCATGCCTAAAGGTTGGTAGCTTCTTTGGAATAAGCATTCAAAAAGAGAAGAAGAAGAGTGTGCCAAAGTGGTCACACAAAAAGTAAAAAAAAAAAGATCAAGAAAAAAGTGTCACAAAGTGATGAGTGGTGAGGTACCCCTACACTCAACCATACGAATACGAGCATTTCACATGTGATCTGGTCAAACTCCAAGGATTAAGCGCTTACGTGCCCTAATGGAATACTTAAGGTTAATCAATCATTGTCCTCCCAAACTTACTTGTATTGTCACAGTTGTGTGGTTGAGTAAGTTTGAGGTATGTGATTTTTATATCTTTTGTCTTTTTAATGCCTATGCTAATAAGGAAGGGTGAAGAGAACTAAATGACTAACTTTTATTAACTACTCACTAACTAAGTTCTAAGTATCTTAGCATCAGTATCTATTCCCACTTGCCATTCACACCTTGAACTAGTGCAACGCTACTGGGATTACCAAACGCTACTCGTCACTGGGTTATTAAGCATTACACATGTGCTCAAAGTGGTCATACTGAATGCACTTAACTAGGCGAGTCAAGAGTTGAGAGAGATTAATTATCTAGGAAAGAATTTAAGCATTTAATAGTAATTAAATCCTATTTAGCTTAGTCCACATGCTGCAAGGTTTATCAAAAATTTTATCTTTATTATTGTACACAAATGTGTGCTCAGGTACAATTTTTTCGAATAAAGATCCGTTCACTTTGAGACTCCTACTATGAACACATGGAAATTATTCTAACTCTGGAATGGTAAAACTACTATAGTTTGGCTAAGGGACTAACTCTAGATGATGAAACAAGGGAAAGCGACCTCTTATTTATAGACATGATGGCTGGCTATGATATCATGGATGCGATATCTCGTACGTGATATCGCAACTCATCATACCCCGATGACTGAATGAAAACTTGTCCTCGAGTTTCTTACAAAACATTGGAAAGGTATGGGATTATTGACTTGAATGATACTAATGGTGAATGGGGTGACATGTGAATGGATCATCATTACAATACGTGACAAAATTAGTATTCATGACAACAAGAATGAACACTAAACACATTTGACATCTAGCCTTATTTGGCAGCTGGGAGAGAAGAGAGAAGAGAGAAAAAGTCTATTTCTGCCAACGCCAAGATTGCGTTTTTCGTTGTCCATCCATAAGCACATCATCAATCTTGTTCCTTGCATAACTACTCTAGCACCAGTCCATTCCAGGTGTTTCCTGCAGATCCAATCCATTGGTGTATGATTTCCATCTACACATACAACACAATCTTAACTTAGCAAGGGTAAATGAATCATAATGTAGTTGTACCTTGCCTTGGTGTAAGGCCAATTATTGTGATATGGCTAATGCAGATCTAGAGATATAATATTGGTGACTACCTGAGGTGTAGGGATTAAGAGAAAATTGAAAAAATTGAACTAGGACCCCCATGACTAAGAGCGAACCTACGGTAGCGAAAGAATGGAAAAAGATAAGGAATAAGAAAGATGGAGAAAAAGAAACAACGGTAATGTCGATAAAATGGATGTTAGGAATGGAAATGAACAAAATAAAAGTTGATTGCAAAAATGTTTAAGGGAAAGAAATTAGTTGATACCCAAATAGGAATGTTAGTGGGTCCTCCCCAAAGTAGGATCATGCCCTTAATGCCCTAAAAATCCCACATTCAAAGAGTCCGTAGGCTCTAGAAATTTCATTTGGAAGCAAGAGTTAAATTTTTAACCACAAGAATTTACCAAAAAGAAAAAAATGCATCAACTAAAATATGGACTATTGATACAATCAAGAATGAGGTGAAAATGGAAAAAGAAGGATGGAAAGAAGAGAATGGAATAGAGTTTCAAGGACAAGGTGGTGTACAACCCCTTGTGTATTAATGGTCAATGTGACTTAGTAGATCTCATTCCAAGTCTAGCCTCAAACCAGCCACCACTAGTGACCTCACATTAATACATTTGGCCAATCCATCCACCTAAAGTAACAAGAATTCTTCCACCAAAGAGTCACCACCATTCTAAAAAAATGAAAAAGGAGAAAAAAAGGAAAAAGGAGAAAGTAGGAAGTGAGGAAAGGCCTTAGTTAGAGGGAATATTTTTATTTAGTCCCATAACTAGTGCTTGCAGCCTAGGTGATTATTTTATCTAAGCGGCGTGTTTTGAATTCTCACTATTTTTTTTTGTGTTTTGCGTGAGAACCACACCATGCAAAGACTTATTATTTTTATTAGCTCACCTTCCCAATAATGGAGTGATTGTCAAAATAATAGGGAAAAATCAAGAGGAAAACATCCAAGCACCCAAGAGAATCGATAGCACAAATGCATCAAGTTCCCTTGAAGTCACACCCTTTTCAATCCTTGAGTATTTCCTTAGTTTGAGAAATACCCAATCACTGATTCATTGATAGTTCTTATTATTTAAGGAAGGGACTATACATTTCCAAGCCAAGAGAGATCATAAGAATTCATGGATGCATGCATGACATGGACTCATTTCCTATTATATCAAAAGAACCATACCAAAGTATCAACATTATAACTCAAAGGTAAAAACCAAACATTAGTAATTAATGGAATACAGTTCATACCATCATTAGGAGCACTTATTAGATGAACAAACACACAAAGAAATGAAAAAGTATAAATGATGTTGCAAAAAAAAACAAGAAAAGTTAAAGAAATTTTTTTTAAAAAAATGTGTAAAATAAAAACTTAAAAAGGGAATTGAGGGCCTTGATTGAATAACATAGGTGGCCATATCCCCTATGACTAAGTTGAAAGGAGAAGATCCAAAATAAGGAGTGAGATCATCCTATCTCCGATGTGTCAGGTGCATTGATCTTTCTAGATTCATGGTAAGGTTTGGTCGATTGCAAATTAACTAGTAATCTCTTATTAGAGTGCTTTTTTGAAGTTGTTAGGAATTTCCTACTTCCCCATATTGATGTTTTTAGGTTAAGGATTGGAAGTTGGTGACACTCAAGCTCTAGTGTATCTATGCCTTCACGTGGGTGCAAGTTGGTCCCCTAGTTAGTTCCATGCATGTTGGTGAGTTCCTCTCCTCATTAGCTATCAACCACTGGGTTTCTTCTTGTTGTGTGGTTGCTACATACAGGCACTTGTGTATGTTCATTTATTGGGCATACTAGTTGCCTGTAGGCAATGCTAAACATTCCTACACATAATCATCCCCTATATCATTGTATGTGATGCATGGTACCTTCTTCCTCTCAATCTTCCCAACAGTGTTTTTCTTAGAGACTTCCAGGGAAAGATTAAGGATTCTTAGGCATGTGTTTATGGTACTTAGCCATGCCCTTCCCATTATTATTGGGAAGTCCCCTTTGTCATTGTTTACTTGTATCAATAGGAAATTAGCTAGATATGACCAACCACATATAGTGGTAACAATATCCTCGACAAGTCCTTAGGGAATAGTGATGGACTAGTCAGCTAGCTCTAAGTGAATATTGCTCTTCTTTAATGGAGGTTGGTTCTAGGCTTTATACATTGCTTGTGATATTAAGTTGACTCTAGAACCTAAGTGCAAAAGGGCTTTACGTGGTTCATTCCTAGTGACTTGGACGTAGATTAGAGGACTCCTAGGATGTGCAAATTTCCTGGGAAGGTGGCCCTCCTTAATCCAATCAATGGTGGTATGTGTTAACATAACTATGTGTGTTGAGCTCTATTTTTGATTAGAAGGGAGCTTTGAAGCTTTATTTGATGGAGAAGTGTTTGGAGGTTCAACTGCTTGTGGTTGTGAGAGCTTGTTTGGGCTGTTGGTTTTGAAGAAAGGTCTTCTCTTTGTGTGGTTTTCAAAACCAACAGTGGATTGAAGGTTTACAAATCTCGTAGCATTACATTGCTGCAGTTGAGTGGGGAGTTCCCCTTGAATTTTTGGAGAGGGTGCTAATGGAGCTATCAGTGTGAGAGTTGCAGATGGATTCAGAGGATGGTGTGTATGTGATGCGTTTTTCCCAGGAGAAGGAGTCCTATAATACTCCTAGGCTTGGTAGTGATGTTGTGGAGTCACATGACCAACAGAGTCACATGGAGAGATTAGTTGCTGCACATAGTAGCCATATGGATCCGGTTGCTAGTAAGGGTATTGTTGCCTTGGCGGTGGCATCCCCCATGACTGTGGGCATTGCCACTGCTAGTGTTGCTCAATAGGTTTTAGCAGAGTTTCACTTGGATAATATGGTAATGGTTGGTGGAACTACCTTGGGTTATCTTGGGGATAAGGTAACTGTCAGTGTCCTTGCCATTTTTTAAGTCGTGGGTTAAGTGCATACACCCCAGACTCTTGCAGATGTGAGATTACTGGGTAGCATCCCTTAGGATGGTCATACTAGCATATCCCACATCCATCATCATTATCCATATCAGAATCCACAACCTCTTCATTGATAGCCATTTTACCCTTACCTTTGTTACGTGCATGGTTCAAATCCCTCTTTTTCTTTTTATCATAGTCACTACTTCGCTCCTTAGAATCCTCTATGATTTTGACAATAGTTTTAAATCTACTATCTATGGAGTGCCACATTTGGTCTACCTTTGTTAACACTTCTATTGTTAATTTTTGGAGTGATAAATTTTTCCTATTCACCATCTCTTTAAGTGGTGACTCTTCCTCCTCCTCATAGAATCTCACTTCCCTTTTTTAGAGGGAAGGATCGCAGTTATACTCTTCTACACTTTCTCTCTTATGTAGCTCCCCTTCTTCCTTAGCTACTTACTCCAACAATCTATGAACCTGATGGAACCTAAGCTTTGATAATCTCCCTTGGGCATACGTTCCAAGGGTTCTCCTAGTTTCATTCCTAAGTCCATCTATGAGATGACATAGTTGATCCTACTGTGAGTAACCATGGCCAAGACAATAATGTAACAGTGCATAGTATTGGTCCATGGTAGCATCCAAGGGTTCATGAGTTCTCTGCTTCCATCCTTGGATTTTCTTTCATAGGTTGGACACCTAGGAGTACATTTGATACTTATTGTTAAATAGTTCTAGCATCATACTCCACCTTCGAATGGATTCCAGTTCTAAGGACTGATACCAAATTTCCGCTTCTTTTACCAGTGTCCTTGGGAACAACTTTAATTTTTTCCACTTGTTCTCGATGTTTTACAAGGAACATGCATCGTAAAATTCCTATAAGTGGTTCTGACGATCAACATTGTATCCCCCCTCAAATTGTGGGATATTATTCATGTCTAATCTCTTGATCCTACTATCTCTTTGGTGCCTTGTAGGAATTCTAATAGCCTTCGTAATGTCTAACATGCTTCGGGTTGCAAGTAGGGATTCTTCGTGGTCATTTCATTTGTAGCTTCTGTGATGTCTATGTAGTTCCCTACTTTCCCTTCTTCAATGCCATGATTCTGTAGAGTGCCCTCATCCTCTCTCTCGACTCTCTCATTAAGGTTTCTCACTCTGTTTACCTTTATCCTCACGATTAGGTTCTTTACAACTGTGTCTTGATACTGAAGGAGAGGGTGAATGTGACAATGAAGGGGAAGAAGAAGGAGAACCATTATCATGATGATGTTTCCTACCTTCTCTTCGGTGGTCCTTGCTGCGATTGTGATGATGATCAAAATGCTTGGCCTTATCATGTATTTGTGTTTCCTCATTGAACACTTGGTGTTTGTGGGGCTTAGAACCAGGATCATGAATCGTGGAGTGAAGGTTCTGATACAACACCTCCTCACCATTGTTAGGAGGGGGAATATCATTTTGTGGAGAACCTATTGAAATAGTTTCACCACCCTCAATTTTGCTTAAGACAAGTGGAGCATTATGGGGTCCTTTTCCCTTCAATGATGTATAATTTCTCTCCTGTTGCAAGTCCCGTTGATGTTGCACTTTTGTGGGATGGTAGTCCATTGCTTGGTGCTTGCATGCAACATATTTTGCATATAGCTGTGACATGCCTATTCGTGCAAGGGCATGAAGAAGCATGTTGGGGACTGCTTGGTCTAGAGGCAACACTATGTTACCCTGCAAGTCTCTCCACCATAGTTGTTCATCTTGATGGAGGATAAAGGTAAAGTCGAGTACATATTCATTGTGATGAATATATACCACATGGAATTGTTGAGGAACTGGTGGATTTTGGTTATGTGTGTTGTACCGCTAACTATCTCTAGTGTTGTTCCTAGGCGGTGAAGTGCTTTTTTTTAAGAAGAAGACATTTTTGTATTATTCAGTGTGCTATTTACCATTATCTTATTTTTCTTTTGATCAACCATAAGGGTTTGTTCTAGCTTCCCAATGATATGGATGATCTCCTATGTTCTATGTAGTGCACAAATAACTAAGTCCCTAGCAACCACGCCAATGATGAGTGGCGAGGTACCCCTACACTCAACCATACGAATACGAGTGTTTCACGTGCGATTCGGTCGAACTCCAAGGACTAAGTGCTTACATGCCCTAATGGAACACTTAAGGTTAATCAATCGTTGTCCTCCCAAACTTACTTGTATTGTCATAGTTGTGTGGTTAAGTAAGTTTGAGGTATGTGATTTTTATATCTTTTGTTCTTTTAACGCCTATGCTAATAAGGAAGGGTGAAGAGAACTAAATGACTAACTTTCATTAACTACTCACTAACTAAGTTCTAGGTATCCTAGCATCAGTATCCATTCCCACTTGCCGTTCACACCCTAAACTAGTGCAATGCTACTGGGATTACCAAACACTACTCATCACTGGGTTACCAAGCGTTACACACGTGCTTGAAGCAATCGTACTGAATGCACTTAACTAGGAGAGTCAAGGGTTAAGAGAGATTAATTATCTAGAAAAGTATTTAAGTATTTAACAATAATTAAATCTTATTTAGCGTAGTCCACATGCTACAAGGTTTATCAGAAAGTTCATCTTTATTTCCGTACACAAATGTGTGCTCAGGTACAATTTGCTCGAATAAAGATCCATTCACTTTGAGACTCCTACTACGGGCACATGGAAATTATTTTAACTCTAGAATGATAAAACTTTTATATTTTGGCTAAGGAACTAACTCTAGATGATGAAACAAGGGAAGGTCTCTTCTTATTTATAGACATGATGGCGGGCTGCGATATCTTGTACGTGATATCACAGGGGCCAACACGATACCGTGGCTCATCACAAAGCAATTCTAAATCACTCCTCCCTTGAAGGCAATGCCAAGTGTGCATACACCTTGTTGTCATGGTACTCTTATGGTTGTTTATCATCAGATGAAACAATGCAATGTCATTGATTGGAGGAATGGACTTGGTCTTGATTTTAGAGTGATGGGCTAATGACACATTAATCATGCCCTACACTCAAGATTCATTATGCCCTGGGTTAGTTACCTCATGTTCCAATCTTTGTAATCCCTTCTAAACTTCATTTCATCTCACTATCCAAGAATTTTTAACTTGTGTCTTGTATGGCATAGAATTCATACTTCATCGCGATGGTATTTAACATGTGTGTGTTTTGTTGCATTGGTGTAGATTACATTTAACCCTTCTAGTGCCTACGGACATTTTAAGGTGTGGTTACACATGGGAATTATAGGTTGGAACTTGATTTGGGGAGGACTCACTTGCATGACTTTTGTAATTTGTGCTTTTTGCACATCACCACAACATTTTATATCCTTTAAGTATTTCATTGCCAAATCTATTCTTTCCCTTATCACCCTTCTGGTTCAAATGTTCCTATGTACCAAACATGTCATTTTTCCTCATCCAACTTATGAATTTCACTATCAGATCCTATACCATTATACTTTTTGTGCCTTTAGGATTGTTCAATCTTACCCAAGACTCTTCACATTCACCTCAAATCCTACAATTTTTGTCTTGGAATTTCAGAATTTCATCAATTTTTTCTAAGTACCCTATTCTAAATAGGCTACAATATTAGGTACCCAATATCAGGTTGGAGATGGTATTGGGGCCATGCTATTGGGTACATGATATAATGTCCACAAAAACTATGTATCTGGACCTCCCCCACCCCCCCAATGCATGTCAACATCATTTTCAACTATTCACACAGGGGGAGTTTTTCAAATTTTCTTCCATGAATTACAACTTATGCAGCTCTTGTTCAAACAACCATAACTCGCTCGCTAGTGCTCCAATTATCATTATGATTTAGCCTACTTGAACTTGAAGTGTTTAGCTTAGTTGCGGGGGAAGGGTACACTTCAAATTACGCATAAATGTTTTAAAATTCATCATCACTTGAAGGATACTTTAAAGGGTAATTAGTTATAAAAATGATAAATATGTTACCAAAAATAATCTTATCTCCTCACTTATGTTGGGAAATTAAATTTTGAAGCCACCTAATCAAATTGGAGCCTGATATTAAAACTTTTAGGAGACATTTTCATAAAAAATGCTAACTCTAAATTACATGGAATAAAAAACTAATTCATTAAGTCAAGAAGTAAGGTATAACTCAACTTTTGAAAGAAACCTTACTAATGATTGGTCCTATGTGATTACAGATGGCCCCTAAACATGGACAACAAGAAGGATCCTCTCAAGGTGTGTTCAAGCAACCAAGGAGAGGTAGAGGCTAGGTGTCTCCTGAGGAACATGTAAAGTAAGAGGTGCAATCATTTAGCATCCATCAAGAGCCTCCTACTACTGTGCAATTAGGGAAGGCGGAAGGAGGAGCTGCTATGGTCCCTGAACAAGGACAACACCTCATGTTGTCCTTGAATGTGTTCAGGACATCCATGAAAGGTCCACATTGACAGTAGTGATCGTGGAATTGAACTTTTGACCTTTCACAGAGTTCGCTCCCAAGGCCATTAGGGACCAACTCAAAGGATCCCCATTATGGCCTATTCTTTTTGAAAGTGGTTCCTAGTACTTAGGAGAAACATACCAATTTTGGTAGAATAAGGAAGAGGGAACCACAGTTAACCTTGTTGGTGTGTCTGTTGATTCTTCCACCAAGTCCATTTCAAAAGTGTTAAACCTTCCAAATACGAGGCCAAAAGTTGCTCATCTGCCCACTCATTTCAATGCTGATGCATGAAATATTTGGTTGAAAAGGGCATACAATAAGGAGTATAAGACATGGAGAGTTGATGCTGAAAGAAAGGATATACTTCAAGATTTGTACATATCACATCTTTTCCACAAGAGGATTGAATCAAATTTTAATGTATGCAGCAAGAGAAAGTACAATATTGATGGGCAAGGTTAATGCTAACCTTCCTCATCTATATCTCATGGATATCTTGAGGTATTTTGAAGAATGCAAGATATAGAAGTTCATGTTACCCTTCCCTTGTCTCATTAGGAAGTTGTGCAAGCATGCTGGAATCCTAGGGTACACCAATGATGTCCCTAGAAGAGCCCAAAATGCTTCATTTACTGAATTACTGAAGCCACCAACCCCAAGGAAAAGTGCTAGTACGACACTAGAGCTAGAGCAAGAATATACAGTGGGGCCCACTGCAACTCAAATTTCAGGGCCTAGCCAACTCCCAAGCACAAGGCCTAGTCAACAATAAGAAGTAGGGTCCAACACAAGTGAGCGAGATGAATTGCTACCACCATTGCAGGATTATCAACCATCAATGAGCCAGCTCAGAGCCATTATAGAGATGGTTAGTTAGGGAATTCATGATGATGCCAATCTCTTTCACATCATTGATGACATCGTATAACCTAAAGTTTATATAGATCATGCACAGGGAGAAGTGTCCATCCATATAGGAGGAGGGGAGACTCATTTGTCACAATAGATTTTAGGGGATGCTACATCTTTCTAGGTGTAATTGGAAATAGGTGAAGGGGCCACAGTGATGGTCATTTAGCACCAAGATGTAGCAAGAGCCATAGAAGTAATTATGGACCACATTAAAGAATCATTCAACATCCTTGTTGTGCCACTAGTGGATTTTGTCGGAGCACGTGATGCTCAAATTTTAGTTGGTTTCTCAATGACTCCTGCAGAGCATGAGGATGTCCTAGATCGATTATTGTAGATAAGACAAGTAATGAAATCCTTATTTGACATCCCATAAGATGTCACGGTAGCATAATCAAACATCATCTTTACTAAAGGAAAGCTAGTCATGGCAGAGATCAAGGCCAAGCATGCAGAGGTGGAGTTCACAAGACTCCAAGAAAGGCTCATTACCTTGCAAGATGCATAATGGGATCCATGTTTATTCATCCTAGTAGACCAACTACACTTTTAAGATGGAGCAGCTCAATAAACTATTGGTGGATAATAAAAGAGTGGTAGAGGAGAAGGAGAAGGCTGATTGGGATGCTTCCAATACACAAATGCAAACATACGCACATGCTAAAGTACTCAAGGTCTTGCAGGAAGAGAATAAATAACTCGTCGTTGACAATCTTTGATTGACCACTATGAATAAATAGAAGAATGTTCTCAAAGAAAACTTCTAGCAGTTACGAGAGTAGTTGATCAAGATTAACCAAGACATGAATCACTTAGCCAAAGAGAATTAAACCCTCTCAATCGAGGAGGTATGCACGATCCATCAGAAGATGGCCATTGAAATAAGTGTGTGGTAGAATAAGACCAAGTAGCATGAAAAATTAAAAGAGCACTTTAGAGACTAGGTGGGGAGGTACAAACAAGTCATGGAGAAAGGGATCCATATGGCCAAAGCCCACATTAACACCTTACTACTCAACACATTGATTGGTGGGCCATATTGGACACATATGCATTCATCCACCAAGCAGAGCCTAAAAGCTAGGACCTGAAAATCCAAGATCTCACAGAGTACATGGAGTTGACAAACCTATAGTATGCCAATCTAGCCATGTTGACAGTAGGATGCCTGAGAATAGAATTGGAGAAATAGGTAGCTACCACCTATGCCAAATACGAAACATAGTTTTTGGAGCACAAGAAAATATTAGAAAGTCTAGAAGTCACAAATTCTGAACTAGAGGTGGTCAAGGCTATCTACCAGGGGTAGAAAGATGTCATGGCAAACTTGGCTCAATGGCTTACAAATTTTCAAGAGTACAAAGATAAAGCCAAAGCCTACGAGGAGGAATAATGGTTGTTTGTGGCTTGGTACATCAAAGCAAATTAGATGTTTCCACAACTTCCATGTTCATGGGAAGTGCAGACTCCATCAAACATTGGAGCATTAGCATGGATGTCATAGGATCCCCTAATTGAAGAGGAAAAGCCCCAGGCACTCCTTTAGAGCCACCAAATTTCAAAAAATAGAGCATAATATAAGGGGAAGTGACCCATGGAGGAGTCACTACCATCTAGAACCACATGAGTTCCAACAAAATTTTGCAATTTTGTAGTTTTTTGTAATTTTATGTTCATTTACCAATTTTTTTGTATTCAATTCTCCACTATGGCATGAATAAATCCCTAGTTAGTTGATAATCCCATACCTATCCACTGTGTAATTAATTGTGCTTATTCTCATTTTGACTCAAGGACAAGTTTTCATTTAGTTGTGGGGGGTTATGATGAATCATGATTCATTAGGCTCCAATATTAGACCTGTGATATTGGACCCATGATATTGAGTATGTGATATTGTGACCTATGAAACGATATCAGATACACGATATTGTGACTCATGTATGGGCCTATAAATACACATGTAGTCACGTGAAGGAAGGTAGTTTAAGATGTGAAGGATGGAATCTTCGTTCTTCTAGGCGTTTACATCCATGTACTATGCATGAAAGATTTCTTAGTTTTTTGTAGTATTTTTTTGAAACTACCCAACATAAAAATAGCTGGGAAGAATTCTGCTCACTAACTAAAGCATAGCAATCTAACTCATCCATAACACAAAGAGTCTTTACTACTTTTTCTACTCCTTCTATCTAAACCACTAGAACAGCTATCCCTTCTCCCTATATCCATTTAGCTATTGATGTTAAAATCTGTAACCTTGATTTTGAAAGATGGTACAATAATGATTGTCTTAATTGGCCTTACTATCAACCAAGTGATTTCCATATGTACCATATTGATTTTAATCCCCAATCTATGCCATCCACTGATTCTACAATGTTCTGATCATGGTGGGCATGATTTGGTCATGCTCCTATTCATCTCCCTCCAAACTATCTAGGATATCTTAGAGCATGCCTGATTAAACATCATGGTGATTTCTCTTTCTATGGTAGTGCGACTACTGTGGCCTGGCATTTAATACGTATGGCCTTCAGTCCTATTTATTTTCTGATCACTTGCATTACTAAAAGAACTAACTAGCAGAACACATGGAGCCAAGCATTTTATCAAGATGTGTATACGGCCAATTCTTATGACATCTAGCATCATTGTCATGTCAACATGTGAGTGCCTTACATGCTGGAATTGTACTATCAAGATTTTCGTATCGATGAATATCGTGTTGTAGGGGGAAGAGAGTTCAAAATCTATCTAGTTGGAGTTCACTCAGAAGGATCTGATGGTAGTACAAGTAGCACACCTTCAAATTCTCTAGGGCATCATGATTATAGTTTAGATAATAATAGAGCAGTCAATTTAGAAGGAGAGGATGTTAACTTTGGTCTGAATAGTCCACCATCACGCTAAAAAATTTTTCTACCACAATCTCCATAATGCTGCTCTGAATCCTAAAGAGTAGATCATCCTAACTAGCTTCCACTATCCTAAGTTGGTCTATAATACTTTGTAATGCTATAAATAGCAGTGTATGGTTGGTTGTGCATATACAACAATAGCAAGAAAGTATGAGTCTGTAAGTGTGAGTCTGTAAGGAGAAGCTATCAGTTTCTTGATGCTCTATGCTCAGAAACTAAGCATTCTCTCTAGTGTTATAATCCTTTTGTGTGCAATAAAATGTTGTGTGTTTGTGTACCTCTATGCTATTATATGTGCATTCAAGTGAGCATTTGTATTATTGCTACATGAGCATTGTGTAACTCTGAGAGGTGGTATCAGAGCCTTGTTGTAATTCTTTATTGTCCAAAGCTAGGGGTGGATGTGAGGGTTGCTCGTAAGATAGTTCTAAGAGTTCTGTAAGACACACAGTAATGACTGATGGAAGTAGAATGCAGAGTAGGCACATCTAATGACAAGTTCTTCTAGAAGACCAACTCTAGGTTCCAATTATACTTTCTTGTATATTTAGCATTTATCTCAATATTGCTCCTCCTTGAATGCTAGTATGTTGCCATCACCGCCTTGCCAAAAATATTTCTATCCAAAATCTTCATTGCACATATTTGAGTCTTTCTAGTTTATGCATTTTAGTGAATGTGATCTAGGTATTGCTGGATATAGTCTTTGTCTAGTTTTCCTTACTTTTTTTGACCCAGGGGAGGGAGAGAAATGGAAAAAAGAAGGTTATCAATATATTCATCTCGCTCCCCACTTCAACTACAGACTCCAAAAACCCTATTGTATAGCCTTGATAGATAGATGTTTTAAATCCTTTGAAGAAGCTATTATAACACAAGCTAAAGGTAGATTAGTTTCAGATGCTTTAATTATAACCATTATGAACTTTACACTTTCTCTTTCTGATCCACACTTAGTTAATAGTTTAATGCTTATTACATATATTCCTATCAATATTATAGATCGTAGTGTGTATTGCACAATAGGTACTAGGTTAAGTTTTAAGTTGTTTAGCTCTGTCAGTATACAAACTATTTTTCCATTTGGGCAACAAGCTCTCTCTGTTGGGATAACAAATTTAGAATATGGGACACACATTAATACAGAGGATCTCCCAATCCATAGGCTCTTCCTAGATTTAGAAAATCCATTAGAAGAATACTATGAGCATAAAAAAGCAAAGAAATCTTTGTTCAGATCACCATCCAAATCCCGAAGGTATTATGTAGAGTTACAACCACCAAACTCTTGCCTTACAATCCATTAGCTCCAAAACCTATCAAACAATTAACTCTATTTAAAAAGAAATCTTCTTACGAAGAGGAAGAAGAGAAAATACAGAGAATGACAAAGATATTTAAAGAACTAGGCATTAGAATGGATCCTTGGAAAATCATCAAACAAAAGGAAGAAAAAATGGTTGATGACATCAAGGGAAAAACACCCATAGAAGATGTTTCTACATCTAGTTCTAATGACGAAGTTGCATGCTCTAGTAAACCTCCATCATGACAGATATGCACACATGAAAACCTACACAAAGTAGATCATGACATTAGGTGCGTAGAATGTGATGAACTATTATAGATCAACATGAATATGGAAGAACCAAAAGAAATAGCCCATATGATGTAGTATAAAACTTCCACAGAACAACCTTCTGACATCATTAAGTTTCACAATTGGACCAACCATAAAATATCTTATGTTAGTGATCAAAAATTAATGACATATGCACAGGTTAGAGAAGTACAAAAGGATGTAAAGGAATTACATCAAATATGGGTTCCTAAGAAAAAGATAGAAAAATCTAAAGAAAATAAAAAACCACAATCAGAGATGCTAGATCTAGAAGATCTTTACATAGATTCACCACCGGTCACTCCTCCTAAAGGAAAAAAGAAATCCAAACAATGGATTCACAGGAGAAGAGTTTTTCATATGATTCCAAAATTAGAAAAAGGGAAAGCAGAAGAAGAAATTAACACAAATGAGGAAGATAATGAAACACTCTACATAGGTAGTGAAGGATCTTTAGATGACGAACAAAAAAATTTGTTGACAAAACAGGGTTTAATCTTTCAAGATCCAAAAGACTTAATAGCTATGCAAGTAAGACGAACTTTAGAAAAACCACCACCATACTTTAGTATGGATAAAAAATCTATTAGGGAAAGGAAAAAAGAAATAGATAAAATCAATGGATTTATTTCCAGACAAATTGTCTTAGAAAAAAAAGGGTATGAACATGCCATACTTAATGCTATATTAAATTTTGAAGATATGTTAAAACGATGGTGGAATTTTATAGAAGCTCCCATACGCAAAAAGTTGTTAAATAATCCTGATGTTAGTTTCTTAAATGCAATCACGAAGGAATTATTAGGAAAAAAAGCTGATAGAGATAGTGCTTATAGGACTTTGTTTTATAGTTCAAGATTACATAAAATACAGGACATGTCTCCATTCCTTGATATTATGGAAGAATGATAATATTATGGTAAATTCATACTACAGAGGTGCAAAAGAACATCTATTAGGGTGTCTTCCAACATTTTTTGCTAGCTACTATAGAGCTCAACTTCAAAATGAAGAAAAATATCTCAAAGAAATGAGCTTTAGTGCCATTGGCCAATTCCTAGAAAATGTCACAAGGGATCTGTGTGTCCAACAAAAAACATAGAAGTTAGTAGGTTCATTAACAAAACAAATAGGTAGAGATTTTTGTTTACAAATGTGTCTAGAAGAAAAATTCTCACAATTAATTAAAAATAGGAAATTACGAAATGAGCCATGTGAGTGTAGACCTATACAACGTTCTTCATGAAAGTATTCCAAACCTAGGAAAGTCTGGAAAAAGAAGTTTCAACCCAAGATAAAATGTAAAAATTGGCCACAAAAGCCTTTCAAAGGAATTTTTAAGAGAAAATAAGGGCCATACAAATCTAAAGAAGTCAGATGTTTTATCTGCTCTGGGAAAAATTATTCGCATAAGATAAATTTTATTGAAACTATGAAAATTACTGAGGATGATTTCTCCTTCACATATGACTCTGACTTATCTTTTTCAAATGGGGATATTTATCTTGAATCATTTGATCAATATTCTAGTGAAATGGAATTAAAAAATATTCCAGATTATTATAATGAACCAGGAATAGTTTATTATGACACTAATTCTTCAGGTTACATGTATCATGTTTATATGAATAAAGGATCAGACAGTGATGATCTCTATGAAAAAGATCCAACTTATTCCCTTCTAAAAAGCCAACTTAGATAATTAGAGAAAAAATGGTAGAAAGTTCCTCTAGAAGACTTACATAAGTTTAGGGCCTAAAGACAAAAGGTAAAACTAAAGAAAAATGAAATAGAGGCTCATAAATAAATGATTGAAGAATCTATAGGGTTATATCAAGATTCTCAAAATCCTAATAAAGAAGAGTTTATAGAAGAAACCAAAAATTTTAGAGAAACATAGGAAGTTCCTCCTAACGTTCAAACATCTATGTGGTAATAGTTTTAGATAAAATAGCTCAAGAGATATCTCCAACAAGCCACAGATGAACTGGAACGTTTAGAACAACAAGAGGAGAGTTGGAAATAACAAAAATATGAAAAGGAAACAAAATAGGTAAGTGTCATTCTAGAAGTAAATTGCAATAATTCATGATCAATATTACCTACCTATTCCTTTACAATATGATGGCCTAAATACCATATATATCAAATAGATTGTTTATTCGACACAGGGGTAGAAGTATCTCTTGCAAAAGAAGAAACAATTCCTTTATGTTTTTGGGAAGAGAAAGAACCATCTCACATTTCTTTCACCACCCAAAATAGACTTCTGATGAAACAAGCTAAGCTCCCTATATTAATATCAGATAATAGGATAGTATATTTTAATTTTTATCAATGTCCTTTACAATCGTATGATTGTTTAATAGGTTTAGATAATTTACAAAATTATGACATAGCAATTACAAAACAATTTATCCATTTAGATAATTATAGTTTTTCTAGGATAAATGCTAGGCAGTAATTTAAACATCAAAAAATCCCAAAAAGAAATTCTAAAAGAAAAACTTGGATTGTCAATCAAATAGAAGTACACCAACCAAGTTTTGAAGACATCAAAAAACAATTGCTCCAATTTTCTAATGATGATCCCACAATATTTTTACACAAAAAGGAACACTGGTGCAGGATTGATTTACAAGATGGAGTAAAAGTAAAAGCCATAGCCCAACACATCAGGATGTCTCCCAGTCTTAGGAAATAATGTGAATAATAAATCCAAGAGTATTTACAAAGGCAATTAATTAGACCAAGCACTAGCATGTTTTCTTGTGCTGCTTTCTTTGTATATAAACATGCTAAATTAGTCAAGGGCAAAAAAAGACTAGTAGTAAATTATAAACCCTTGAATGATATAATTAAGTCGATCCAACATCCTATTCCCAAATAAAGATGACTTGTTTCAATGACTACCACATACTAATATATATTCTATGTTTGATTTGAAATCAGGTTTCTGGAAGATACAAGTAAATGAATCAGATTGTTGGAAAATCGCATTCACCGTCCCAGGAGGCTTGTATGAATGGAATGTTTTACCTTTTGGTCTAAAAATGGCTCCATCCATTTTCCAGAAAATGATGGATTCTATTTTTCATTCTTACCCATTTATATTAGAATATATAGATGATATCTTAGTTCTTAGTAAATCTGTAAAAGAACATATAGAGCATTTAAAGGTTTTTGCTGATATTGTAGATAAAAATGGTCTTGTTCTGTCAGCCACAAAAATGAAGTTAGGATAGCCCAATATAGAGTTTTTAGGCTTAGAAATTTCTACAGGAATAATTCAATTACAACCTCATATTATACAAAGTATATTTAAATTTCCAGATATATTGAAAAATAAATTACAAATTCAAGATTTCTTAGGTTGTATAAATTATGTTTCTGGTTTTCTAAAGATATTACCCAAGAAAGAGATGTTCTAAATTAGCTATTACAAAAAAATTATCCTCCATGGAACAATCACTGCACTAAGGCTATCAAAAAGATCAAACAGGTTTATTAGAATTTTCCTCCACTATTTCTCCTAGAAGATGGAAAATTTATTCTTGAAACAGATACCTCTGA
>MNCI01004171.1:29860-60937 GCA_015680685.1 Gnetum montanum | reverse complement strand
CTAGCTTAATTAAAGTTATTTTCCATTGCCTCTAGGAGTAGCACTAGTTTAGGACTACATCATACACCTCACTCTAGACTAAACCATATGTGACAAAGAAAATACTAGTCCAAGTGGGAAGACAATGAACTATGATCAGCAAGTAACTATCTAGATATCACAACAAGCCCATCCGTGGAGTTCAACTAGATCGTGCATGAAATGCTCATATTTGTATGGTTGAGTGTAGGGGTAGCTAGCCACTCATCACAAGCTAATTATAGTAACCCTACAACCAATCATACTATCCTAGTGGGACTTCTTACTAGCCTCAATGCTATCATCAACCATAGTGGTGAAATCCACAGTTGTCGGGGAGGTCATCATCAAACTAGCCCTATGCTTACTGGCAATTGAACCCATATGGATACCACGTTCAACAACCTATTTCTCCAACTAGTTCTATGTCCTTTACTTCAAATCACTAGTACCACTCTCTTGAGTATCATCGACCCGCAACATCTACTAAAGGATCACCACCTTACAACTCTTACCCTCCATCATATCCTCAATATTCTTATACTCCACTCCATCACATGTAAGAACTAGCAACACAGGAAGGTTTAGCACCACAACATCAACGAAAGAATTATACTTGTGTTATGAATGTGCATAAACATGAAAATACCAGTAGGTCCTTGCCACAATCTTAGAAATGCCCTTTTCTTAGAATGGTTACAACACATAAATACAACACTCATGAACCTACCAAGTCATCCAAACCAACACAATGCCAATCAAGTGCAACACCTTTCCCTTCACAACCAATGTCCTCCCATCCTATGCAAAGGCTAACATCCATCATTACTCCACACCTAACAGAAGTAATGAATCTAGCACTCTTAAAAGAAAAATAAATTCATGTATAACTAATCATGATCAAGGATGTAGTAATGGGCCAAACATTTGCAAAGTTCACACAACTCATACTTTGATCCACTGTATGTTTAACAACCGAGTGTGTAACCAACAAACTATCTATGCATATGCCCCTAAACTAGATGCTACCAAATGGCTTGAAAATGAAAGTGTAACACTATTTCACAAATGCATGAAGCCTACCTATCCACTTATTAATTCTTATCATGGGCAAATGCTTAGTCATGGGGGAAATGCCCCATCCTCACATTTAGAATTAATAGGTGTTTTTTATCTTTTCTTTTTACAATTTTTTGATTATTTTCTCATTTCTTGATACAAATATTTACTATCCTTTTCAACTTTTTCCACATTTTGTTTTCATTCCCTTTGTCAGTAATCTTGTTTGTGAATAAAACAACATCACATAGCCCATTGAGGTGAGGTTTTCTCTATGTTGTCAGGCCATGAGGGACTAATTATTATGGTAGTGAAGCCACATCATCCATCCACCCATTCCATTAATAAGAGGTTCTTACCATGGTCATAATGATATTCTTCTTCATCATCAAACTAAGAATAAATCTGTAATCATTATGCCTAGATAGAAAAGTGATGAACCAAATGGGAGTGTGAAGGGTGTGACATTAAGGGAATTTGTGGAATATCTTTGACCACTTTTGTATGTTCTATTTAGTTTCCAAGGTTCTAATTATATCCTTGTAGATCTAAAAAAAATGAAAGTAAGAGTAAAATAAGTGCTACCTTACCATGTCACTAGAAAGACATGTTACCCATGCCTGAAGGTACTCCTTTGGTAACGTTGACACAAATAAGAGTAAAATAAACAGGCACTCAATAAATTTCTTAGGGTCCAACTAGAAAGACATGTTACCCATGCCTAAAGGTTATCTTCTTCTCAAAATTACAAAGGAAAAGTTCCATGAATAAAATCATCCCTTGGACAAAACACCAAGTGATGGTACTCCTTGCAACTATGGTAATCTTATGGTTGTGAAACAAGGAGATGAAATAATATGATGTCACTAGAATGTGGTATGGACTTATTTTGAATCTTGGAAAGTAGGGCTAATGATTATTTAATCATTAATAACACACAAGGATATATGATGCCTATGGTAAGGCACCTCATATCCCAATTTCTGCAATCTTTTCTAAAATCCATCTCATATCACTATCCATTCATAACTTGTGATTTTGTGTAACATAGAGTTATTTTCTCCAATTGGTGATTTTAACATGTGTGTGTTGTTTAGAAATTATGCATTGCATTCAACCCATTTGGTGCCTATAGACATTTTTAGGTGTGTTTACACAAGGGGATTAAGGGTAGAGCCTACTTTAGGAAGGATCCACTTGTATAACTATTGTAACTTGTACTTGACTAGTACAACTGCATCATCTTGAACCTTCCAACTACATAAATGTTAAATTCAATACCTTCCCTTATCATATAATCTATCCATTTTATACCATGGATTAAATACCCTTTTTCTTACATCTTGTAAAGCTTTTAATACTTGCAATTCCATCTTCTAACACTACTGGTGCCTAAACATGACTTCTTACTTCCCATAGAACTTTGGATTTTACATGAAACCTTCCAACCAATCATAGAGCTTCCTTTTCCAAGCTAAATGTCCTCATCAAATGCAATTTCAAGAACCCTAATATCAACTACCAAATATCATATGGGAGTTGATGTTGGATACCTATATCGAGTCCATAAAACCCTATAAATAGGACCCCCATGATGCTTAAAAAATTCATTATCATCAATTGACACTAGGGGAGTTTTTGCATTTTTCTCGCTCACCTAAGAGCTTTGTGTAACCAACTTCCACACACAATATCTTGCTCTATACCACTCCAATTTTCATGATTTTTCAACCTATTTGATCTTGAAGTGTTCAATTTAGTTGGGGAAGGGTGCTTGTGTGGAAAACGTGTGTTAATTTTTTGAAATTTTTCATTTCCTAGAAGGTATTATAAGGGTAAGAATGTTAAAAACCTTAATTATTTTAATGAACAATCAATAATATGTATGCAAAAACCTATAATTCTCTCACCTAAGGGATCATAACTATCATTATAAGCCATGCATAAGGAAAAAGAAGCCAATTGTGAAGGGTCATAAAAGAAGTTAATACTTTTTGGGAATTTTTCTTAAAATTTTTCTAACTCTACAATCACATGAGCTAAGAAATTAATGGAATTAAGGTCATGGATAAGGTATAAACCTATTGAGGATAAATGGAAAATACCTTAGTAACACTAATTCCTTGATGGATTGTAGATGTCCCCAAAAAGAGGCAGACATGAATTACCTTCGCAAGGTGCAAGAAAATGCTTGAGAGGTGGTAGAGGCTGATTAAAAGAACAAGGCCTACTAGTTGAGCATGAAGAACAAGAGGCCCAACTGTTTAGCAGTCAGCAAGAGTCTCCTACTATAGGGTAGTTAGTCCAAGTAGAGGCCATAGAACCATAGGCTCCAGTGCAAGGACAATGCCTCACACTATCCCAAGAATGCCTCCAAGCCATGTAGGAGTGGTCCATGTTGACCATGGTCATGTGAAAATGAACTTTGGGTCATTCATAGTATTTTTCCCTGAGGTGGTGAAAACTCAACTTCAAGCATTGCCTCTATGGAATATCCTCTTTGAAAGTGGCAAATGGTACCTTGGTGAGACATACCAATTTTGGCATAATAAGAAAGAAGCCACCACTATTAACATTATTGGAGTCTCTTTTTTAGTTAAGTCCATCGTAGAGGCTTTGAATATACATAATGTGGACGCCAAGGTAGTGTATCTATCTATAAGGTTTGACACAAAAACTAGGAAACTATGGTTGAAGTGGGCATACAATAAAGAAAACAAAATATACAATGAGTTGACTCTAGAAGAGAGGATCTACTTCAAAATTGGCACATACCACCTCTTCCCAACTAAAGGGCTCAATAAAATATCAACTTATGTAGCCAAAGGAAGCGTAATCTTGATGGGAAAATACAATTCCAATCTTGCCCAGTTGTACCTGATGAAAATTCAAAGGTAGTTCAAGGAAAGGAAGGCATGGAAGTTGACACTTCCATTTCCTTACCTAATTAGAAAGTTGTGAAAGCACACTAAAATCTTAGGTTATACCACTGGTTTTCCCAAGAGGGCTCAAAATGCTTTGCTAAATTGATCAAGCTTGCAGCACCAAAGAAACTTGGCAATGAACAAGAACTAGAGAAGGAGCTAGAACAAGAACTAGAAAAGGATCTCGAGCAAGAACTAGTGCAATAATGAGAGCCACAAGATCCACTACCACTACTGCAAGACCATATGCCTGCAATGAGCCATTTGTAGGGAATAGTTGAAACTCTCAGTTGGGAAAGTAAGGATGAATCAAACATCTTTCAAGTCATCAATGATTCCATTCAACTTATAATTTCTACTAATCCATAAAGAGAAGGATCTCTTTGCAATCAGGAGGAGAAGCCTAAGGGTCACAACAGATCTCTAAAAATGCTACATCTTTTCAAGTGGTGATTAAAATTAGAGAAGCTGCAACAATCATGGTCATGTAGCACCAAGACATGACAAGTGTAGTAGAAGTTATCACATACCACATTAAAGAATCATTTAATGTGTCTGTTGTGCCTCTTGTAGATTTGAACAAAACTAGAGATGCATAAATGTTTAGCTAGGACATCAATTACTCTTGTGGCCTATGAGGATGTGCTTCATAGATTTCTATAGACTGGATAAGTAATGACAATTCTATTTGACATCTTGAGTGATGTCACTATAGTACAATCATATCTCATCACCACAAAAGAAAAAATAGTCATGGTAGAGACTAGGGTAGAGATGGTAGAGACATAAGTGCATAGATTACAATAAGAGCTCATCACCTTGAGAGATAAAAGAAGGGATCCTTCCCAATTTGTTGTGCCTAACTAGTTGAAACAATTTCAAATAGAGTAGCTAGGTTGATTAATTGAACAGAATAAAGCTATTGAATAAGAAAAGGAGAAAGTTATCTAAAATTCCTCAGTAGTTGAAGCTCAAGCATACGCTCATAAGGAGGCATTGATTGCTACATAAGAGGAGAATAAGCAACTTGTTGCTGGTAACACTAGGTTGAGTACTATTAAGAAACAAAAAAAAAACATTTTGGAAGAAAGTATCCACCAATTGAGTGATCAACTGGTGAGGGTCAACTAGGATATAAGTAGATTAGCTAAAGAGAACCAAACCCTCTCAATGGAGAAGGTCTCTGAAATATGTCAAAAATATACAATCAAGATAAGAACATGGAAAAATGAGGCTAAGAAGCATGAAAAGATGAAGGAGCACTTTCGACACCAAATTGGCATGTACAAATAAATTAATGAAAAGTAAATCCAAATGGAAAAAGCCTACATAAGTTCCATTTCAATGCAAAATACTCATTAGTAGCCCATATTAGATAGCTATGATCTAGTCCACCAAGCAAAAGTGAAGAACAAGGACCTACAAATTGAAGATTTGAAAGAGTACATGGCATTGGCTAACCTTCGCTATGTCAACCTTACCATGTTAATAGTAGGTCATCCTAGAAATGAGTTGGAACAACAAGTAGTAGCCACTTATGCCTTGTATGAAAAAGAGTTTACAAATAGAAAATTCTCTACAAAAACTCCATGTGGAAAAATTATAACTAGAAATAATTAAGACTTGCTACCACAGGAAAAGAGATGTAGCCTTAGACCTAGCTAAAAGATTAACAAATCATAATGAACTAAAAGAAAAGGATAAAGCTTTTAAGGAGGAACGATGGTAGTTCACAACATGGTATGTGAAAGTAAATCAAATGTTTCCATAGCTACCATGTTCATGGGATGTACCAGTTCCAGCACACATTGGCTCATCAACCTAGATGGTACATAATTCAAGAAGAGAGGAGGAGAAGTTGCAAGTACTCCTTAATCACTTTAAATTATAGAAGCTTGACGACAAGGAGAAGTGGCCCATGGAAGACCCATTGCCTTTAGGAACTACATGAGCTTCACCAATTTTGTTGTTTTGTTATTTTATCATGATGTGTCCATTTTATGTAAAACACTACTATGACATGAAAGAGTCAATTTGTGCTTATTTAAGTTAGGTAATAATCCCATACCTTTCCAATAATTTGTAAAGAACTTGTTCCAAATTTTTATTTAACTCAAGGATGAGTTTTTATTTAGTCATGTTTTATAAGGCCATGATATTGGGTATTTGACATTGTGTCTACAATGTCAAGTATCAGATATCAGGGCACAACCTTCGATGTCAGGGATTTGATATCACCCCTTCATTGGTAGCCTATAAATACCACAATTAGATGCATGGTTGATATATACATACATAGATGGATTCATAAATTTTGATAGATTTCATGTTTTTTTAGTTTCTAGTGCATTCCCACNGCATGGTTGATATATACATACATAGATGGATTCATAAATTTTGATATATTTCAAGTTTTTTTAGTTTCTAGTGCATGCCCACAGTGTAATGTTAAGTGATTTTATGACATATTTATTCGAGTGTGATGTATTTAGACAAATTACATGTTTGGAAATAAAGATCAAGATTACTTCCATCATTGTAGCATCCACTTAGCTTTATGATTACTTTTAATTACTTAAATTATTATTGCTTTCTTTAGTTAATGTTCATCGTTTGTTGTTCTTTATCATTTTCTATCATTAAGTGGAATGTAAATGACTAATCATGAGCACTTAAGTGTAATTACTTAGTAACTTAGTAGTGTTAGTGTTTGGTACGTCAAATAATAGTACACTTGTTAATCTTAGTGGTAGTTACATGAAGTCCAAGGCATGTATGGAAGGTTAGGAATGGATACTCATTGCATGTAGACTTTCCATTGTTAATTAGATTAAACAATCAATTTCTTTATTATCATTAGGAGTAGCTTATGGCCAAAAAACATCAAGAATCATATGCCTCATTCTAGACTAAACCATATGTGAAAAAGATACCACTAGTCCATGTGAGAAGACAACAAACTATGATCAAAGCATAATGATCTAGATGCACAACTAGTTCCATCCATAGAATTTGACTAGATCATGCATGAACACTTGTGATTCATTTGGTTGAACATAGGGGTATCTCAATGTTCATTGGACATATTCTATTTTTCCTTTGAAGTCATCTAAGTAAAAGTGTGGAAGTATAGATGATATAATCACTCATGCCTCTTTCCTATGTATGTGTAATTATTCATTATTTCCTTCACAATCTCATATCTTTGTTTCTAGGAATTGTTTAATTAGCTTTAGAATGCTATCTCACACATCTTTTTGTAATCATTGTACTAATAACTATTATTGCTATGTCATGCCAAATATTTTTTTTATGTAAGAAAAAGAAAGTAAAATACCTGATACACCATGTCATCACTTCATTTAAGTAAATACTAATAAGCATCCTTTATTAGGATGGAACCCACATGTGTACAGATTTATGCAATTGTCAAACATAATAGAAAAGGAATGATGTATGTCTCTAAATAGTAGGGTGCCTTTATTTTCTTATATGATATGGTATGACATGTCATGGTATGGTGTGATATGCCAACTATTTTTCTTTATAATTATTCTCTTTGGCTCAGAGTGTTCCATAGCAATATTGAGGACCAAATCATCAAAATAATGAAGGTACTCATATTTATCAAGCGACTATCATCAAGCTACTTGAATTGAAATATAAGTTAAGCAATATTAGCAAGATGGTCTAGATGCTTGTGTTAATTCACATATACACATGACCTTCTGTGGCCTAGGATGGAAGTGATTAGGATTTATTCCATAAGTATTAGGACATTACCATTAACCCCTAAATCTACCAAGGACTTAATCAAGGCTCAATCAAGGATTCAAAAAAAAAAGCACTTAGCAACATTAAGGATAACAAGTTATTGACATTTGCTGCTAATTTTCCCTACCTATATTCAACATTTAATAGAAAGAGGCTTAGATATTATAATTTTTTTATCTTATCAACACTCATACTAAAAATAATCCACTTAAACTAATTGAAAACATTATCCATCTACATCTTCTTAGTAGAGGAAGAGGAGAGCAATGCACAATGGAAGTAGAATAAAATAATAGAGCTAGAAATGATGCTAAGAATTTATTAAAGTATGGAAATAAGAAATGATGTTCAAATGGTTCAATGACTAACAAGACGGACTAATATTACATCAATAGTAAGTTAGGAAATGGATGGAACATAGGGATAGGACCTTATCATTATCTTNAGAAAGCCCTAGATTGAATTTATCATTATAAATTATATTTATATTATATAATAGAATAGTTTTTAAAATTTCTACTCAAATCNAAATAATCCACTTAAACTAATTGAAAACATTATCCATCTACATCTTCTTGGTAGAGGAAGAGGAGAGCAATGCACAATGGAAGTAGAATAAAATAATAGAGCTAGAAATGATGCTAAGAATTGATTGAAGTATGGACATAAGAAATGATGTTCAAATGATTCAATGACTAAAGAGATAGACTAATATTACATCAATAGTGAGTCAAGAAATGGATGGAACATAGGGATAGGACCTTATCATTATCTTTACTCATCCATTAGAATTTCTTCATGCAGAAAGCCCTAGATTGACTTTATCATTATAAATTATATTTAGATTATATATTAGAATAGTGTTTTAAATTTCTACTCAAATTATGTACTTTCTAGAACCTATTGGTACTTGATTTTTTGGTTTTTTATTTAGTATCCTTTGTTTCGAATAAGTTACTTGGTTGTATTTTCCTATCTCAATGCAAGTCAAAACTATTTACTTTTCATGTTGTTTCCTCCCTTTTTTGAAGTTGAGTTGGATATATAATTTTTTGTACCATTAATTTCTATTTTAAAAAATCTATTTAACTATTTATTCATTGTAGTAATTATATGTTATTAGTAGAAAGTCCTATGCACTATTCTAGCTTTTCTCAAAAAATTAATATTTTTAGTTATCTTCAATGCATTTTTATTATAATGTTTTCATATGCATAAGGGTTGAATGTACTAGATTTACTATTTTATAGGATAGGTTTTACATGTAGGGGATATAGTGGATGCTTTTTCTACTAGTTTAAGTTTATTTACTATTTGAGATTATTTGGTTAAGGAGTAGTCTTTGGCACATGCTTCTAGATTTTTATCTTCCTTATGGAATTATTTAATTTTTTTTCCTTTAGTTTCCAACATTCTATTTTTTCACTATCATTTATTTCTATGTAATATCTCTCTAGCTTCAACCTAGGTTAGGGGGCACTACAAGTTGGTATTAGGATTGAAGGGTGATAAGTATGTAATGGATTTGTCAGTTTGATGAGTTAACACTTCAAAGAGCTAGGGACCTTCCAAGATAAAAGATAATTGAAAAACCATTAAGATCTTCCAAGATGATTTTTCCATGAAGCATCCAAATATTTAAAAAATTAGAGTGATGTAGTAGAAGCAAGCTAAAATTAAGAATGATGAAAATCCAACTCAGGATGGTAGGTGATCTATTGGATAAAACTTTGATGGAGTAATTTAAGTAGTTAGGTTCACCCATTTTTAATGCAATAAAAGATCTTAAAAGAAGTGAGAAAAGCTTTTCATCTTATGAAGTTTCTTTGTCATAATATTTAAAAAGAGGTATGTGGCCAAGGAAGAATCTAACCTTCACCAAATGAACCTATAGAAAAGTAACCCAATACCATCATAGATACATAAGATCATATTTATGATTTTTCCTTTTTGATTTTTTTACGACTAAAGTTAGTCATTTTTTTATAGAACCTAGAGTTATGAGTCACTTATAGCTTAAGTCCTTATCTTTTATATTTACTTTGATGGTTCAATTAGTAAATTTCAAGGAGACCTAGGTTAAGAATATTTTATTATTAGTAACTATTAAGATTTAAGAGGAATAATGGCATAGTAATCTTCTAGTTATAAAATTTTGAGAGTATGATGTAACACTTGGGATATATTGGTTGGCTAAGTATAATGCATGCATAGATTGTAGAGTTAAAATCCTTAATTAGTCTTCAATATTATTATGGAAAAGAGGTTAAGGGATAAACTAGGATAAGAAAGATAAAAATCAACTTCATAATTATAAATAATTTTTAAGAGGTTGTGGAGAATAGGTCATGATCATTACATGATGCTGGTGAATGAGATAGTATAAAACAATAGTCAAGAGATTTCTGGGGTTCAAGAATTCATAAATATATTCAAAAAGGAACTACCTAGGTTACCTTCTAAGAAAACCATTAAATTTGTGATTTCTGTAAAGCTTAGATCCAACTCATTTCTAAGGCCCTAATTAGAATGTCATCCATGAAACTATTAGAGGTGATAGATAAAGGATTGATATGTTATAGTGTTTCTTCATGAGGTGCTCTAGTATTATAAATGAAGAAGAAGGTTGGCAGTTAAGATTGTGCATTGACTATATGTAGTTGAACCAAGTAATCATTAGGAATCAATGCTTCTTGTTTAGAATTGATGATTTCTTTGATTAGTTAAGAGAGGATATTCTAAGATTTATTTGAAGTTAAAATATCATCAAGTGAGAGCAAAAGAAGATTTTTCCAAGAAAACCATTAGAATAGAAAATAAACATTTAGAGTTTTTAGTAATATCTTTTGGACTCCTTAATATCCTGGTAGTTTTTAAGAATTTGATGAATAGTCTTTTATGTTCTTACTTATATTAGTTTATTATCATTTTTTGATAGCATATTGGTCTATTCTAAGGATGATAAAGAACATAAGAAACATTTAATGATAGTGCTATAGATTCTAAGAAAGCATTAGATATTTGCATAGTCCTCTAATTATACCTTTTGGAAGAAAGAAATTTAGTTTTATGACCACATAATATTAAGAGTAGTAAGTATAGCAGTGGATCCATCTAAGTATCAATGATATGATTGATAATTTCTAATTATAGTCAATAAAATAAAATAGTTTTTAGGATTACTTGAATACTATATAAGATTTATGAAGAACTGATGTAAGATAGAAATCCCTCTTAATCAGTTAAAAAAATATTTGAATACTATATAGGATTTGTGAAGGACTTTCATGATAAACACTCATAAATAATGATATGAAGAGAAAAAATAATCATGATGGAAATTTAATTTAGGAGTTACAATAATAAGATACTAGAGTCTATGAATATCAACTAGAAGTGATGAGCATCATTTAGAAGAATGAAGAAAGAAGGAGAATAGAAGAAGTACCAATGAAATATATAAGAAAAATGAAGTCCTAAAACAATATAAAAGTCTATTAATATTTATTTTTATCATTATTTTTCCAGTATCTCATAAGTTACAAATATTGAGATAACAAAGGGATAATTAGTTCAATTTAAAGAGTTCATAAAAAAATGTTGCCAAGACATGTGTGATCCTTGTGACATAGGATCCAATTTCTTAAAGAAGATGTGTCACATCACCATTCCCAAATGGTATTTTTTTGCAACAACAATGGTATCATCATAATAAATGTTTTAATAATAATTGAATAGAAAAGTTATAATTAGACCTAAAAGGACACATTATAATAACAAACATGTCTATTAAGATAACCTTTAGCAGTTTGACTTAAGTTATTTATACCCAATAATTAGAGATCATTTCAGTATGGAGTTGTAGTGGTAACAATGACATGTAATGGGTGTTAGGTGAAGTGAGACAAGAAGGTGGCTAGCCATTCCTTCTAGCTAGTTATAGGCCTAACTATGGTGGCAATGTTGGATTACCTTTCAGGGATAGATGCTCAAGGAAGATAATTCTAAGAAACCCTCAAAGCATGACCTAAATACATTATTCTACATTAATAAAGCTTTATTTTTATTTCCTTCTATATTTTTCGTATTAAATTCTTTATGCATAATGTTGAATGTTACATATATTTGACATTACCATGACACCTAAGAATGGGATGTCACAATTAGTATGAGAGCAAACCACAATTCACGGGTTAGGAAGAATTAAGTGGTGACTATAATCTAATAAAAAATCATAAGTTGACATCAATGAAGAATCATGATCTATCACCAACTGCACATCATGTGCAAGACAAGCCATGCTATCAAGAATATGTTATACCAACAATTTCCATGGATATGCATGTGAAGAGTCTTGGTCACACATTAACAACATATATCAACTGTAAGAAACTCTTATAAGATAAGAGTACATTAACCTAGTTAATTTTACCCATATTGTACTATTATTAGAATTTTGCAAAATTAACTAAGTTTACCTATATGCTCATTCTATGAGGCTAGCAACCATAGACTAAGTCATTAAGGACATTTCTTACTATGGACATGATTTTTCCTAAACACTTGAAGCTTGGTAACTTAGTATTACCTAACCTTATAAAGTGTCCATACATTATAGAGTTTAAAGAACTTAACCTAGCCATAAGATTTTCATCATCCCTACTTACATTTCATAGGAATGATACTAGAGGATAGGTTTGTGCTAGATTGATGCCAAAATTGTAAAAGAATATGTTAAATTATAGACCCAAAATTAATTTATCATTTTTAATTGAACTTAAGTTACATAGAAATTCTCTTGTCACCTAGATGTTAGCATATTCATATCTAATTTAGTAAGATAAGCTATTTTATTCTTTCAAAATCATAGAAATATAGNCATATTCATATCTAATTTAGTAAGATAAGCTATTTTATTCTTTCAAAATCATAGCAATATAACCTATTTTTTGAACTCTAAAACCATGTCCCACACATAGTACTTGTTAAGATGATTGTAATTGTATAAATTTTATCCTCTTCAAACTTATGATTTAGAAGATATCAACATTAGAAGTTTCTCATTATTTGTATCTTAATAAAATAATAAATAGAAAATAAATAAATTTAAAAATACATCAAGTTAAAATTTTAGGGCTATAAATCACATCCAAGACTTCACCTTGTCAAGCCAAAGGACTTAAGCATCTTCCTATTAGCCACTAGGTTAAGTTTCCTAGTTGTGTAAATAAGAGAGAATCATTTAGGCTATTTTAATAATAAAAATTAAAAAAATTTATAAATTTTAATTTCATTTTCATAATAAAATTTTTAAGAAGTTAGAGTTGAATACAAGACTTGTGATATATGAAATCAAAATTCTCAAGGTTCATTAAACTAACCACTTGAGCTAAGTCTTAGCTTGTATCAAATTAAGAGATTAAATTTTTATATATAGATTTAAATTTTCAATTTGAATTTTACAATCATATTATTATTAACTTTAAGTAGCCATGCTAACTTTCCTAAGGCTACAAGGCCCTTGTCAGGGTTGTGCAAGCTAGTAGAGGGTAGCAAAACCTATTGTAGGGCTATGTAGTCCTAAAAGGGCTTGCAAAGTCCCTTATGCAACTGTAAGAAAGGTCATGTAACTCACAAGAAGGGTTTTGGACTTTAGCTAATTACATAGGTCATTGTGCTTTACCACCTTCCATGATTTTTCTTTCACCATTGAACATCTCCTGTTTATCCTTCACTCTATCCTCTATCTACCCTTCACCTTAAGTACCATCATTTTCTCCATGATTCCTACCACCATGTATGCTACCTTGCACCTTGTCAATCTACCCAAAAAATAGTGTTTTGTAGATACCAAAAAAACTATTTCTTTGAACCTCCATGGATTTCATGGTCTCAAGGAAAAGTCTGTTAATTAATAAAAAATTTAATTCTCAAATTTGATGGACATATAAGAAAATTCAAATATTTTGACATGGTCAAAAATTACCAAATAGTTAATTTAAAGATATGTGTTGCTACCAAAAATGTCGGTGGCTGGAAAACGTCGATAGGTCGTCAGTCGTGACAGTCTTATGCCTGAATCCATGGGAGGGCCGTGTTGGATAGAGTGGAAATAGGGTGCCTTGAATGGTCTGGTCGATCAAACAGGGACTTAGTCAGTGTTAATATAACCTTTTGCAATGGGTGGTTTGAAAAAAAATGAAACTCGTAAAATAATTATTAAATGTAAGAGAGGCAGAAAATAATGTAAAATGCAATGATAAGAAAAAGAAAAGAAAAGTAGAACATAGTTAGGAAAGTGCACTACTTCAAGAACATGACTTCACTCTGTCAAGGTGGATACAATTGGTTGCATGATGTTAAAGGATGCAGGGATCCCAAGAGTAACCAGGATGTCTAGAGCAAGATAGTTGATACTTGAACATGGACTTGGGAGTTAACAATGCAAGGTGCTACGAGAAGTGAGAAAGAGAAAAACAAAATGCCAAATGATAATGTTGAATGTTTATTATCAAACAAGACGTTTACAATACTTAGGAAATGCAATGCTAACTTTTCACTTGTTAGTCAATTGGTTTTCCAATCAACTGACTTATTTTCTAACTCGAGGACCTTTCAAGCATTTCTCATTGAGTTATTTATAGGCCAAGGACATGAAAAAGATGTAGTTTGGATGCCACATGTCTAGGGCCCGTGTTGCTGTGTCTATGCTACGCGAATGACCATTGGGTGAGCCTACCATGCTGTAATTACGAGCCTTTCATGCTATAATTTCACTATCAAAGCTTGGTGACATGTGCTAACAGTGTGATTTGATGAAAGGCATTGATGTAGCCTAGCTATCGGCTACACTGTGTCATGTGGACAAAGCGTAGCAACTTGCTACGTTGTGCTACGCTATGCAACATGACATAGTGTAGCCGCCAGAAGCAACAAAAGTCACGTTGCATCGTATTGCATGTGTTGGGAACCTCTCAAGCATGCTATCTACTCATTGCATGTTTTCTACACTATGCTACGCTATGTAGCATAGCAGTCAACCTTAGTCACGAAAACATCGACAATTTGCAAAACATCGACAATCCACAAATTTTTCCTTTTGGACTGTTAAGCTTGTGAACTTGCTGATCCTGCCCCTTGGAGATGCCTTTCATCATTCCTATAGAGTCACTTCTACGGAGCTACTCTACTGTTCTATGCTACATGACGTAGCCTAGAAACTAACATGCTCTATTTTTCATGAAGTTTGTTGTTTTCTTGTGGAAGGAGCCATTGCTGAAAGGCTTGGAGTTAGCCGATGGAACTAATTGTTCAACTTCTGCTACACTATGCTATGCTGCATAGCGTAACATAGCGTGGCACTTCATTCTACAATTATTTTCTGAAGCTTGCTACACTACATAGCGAGGCGTAGCATAGCGTAGCAAACTTTGTGACTTAGAAAACTTACTGAATTATTTTGCGCATCCTGAGCACTACTAAAAACTCCACGAATTGTTTGTAAGCAGGCTGTCGGCTAGGTAAACTACTTAGGTGGGCAGGTAGGATGATCCATAGAGCCTGTTTACACCTAAAGTAGAAAATTTGCTGAACTGGACAGCCTGAACTCAGAGCGTTCTTCTCTTGAAGAACTTCCATAGTGTTGCCTGAAGTATGGAGACCTAGTGAAGCAAGGATGCCCTAAATTTTTAGGGTGTTTCATTGGATCCTCTTTATCAACATTTGGGGGATGGACTTGAGAGATGTCTACAAAGAATATGAAACACCAAGAAAGATAAAACATCAACATTGTTACTCAATGATTATCAAGACATCGTTTGGCTATGCTTGCGAGTGTTGCATTGGCTTTGCAGAGGAAGAGGGCTAATCAGGGAGGAAGGAGGCCCAGGAAAAGGGTAAAGATGAGGTTCAATAGAGTCTCTCATTAGAGTGCTCATGAGGGAACTGTTCATGTTTTCATCTTTACTTTTGTTTACCTTTGACCTCTCATTGAAACACTTGGAGAGGGTGATTACGGGATAGCTTACGTGCTAGTTGTGTTAGGCACGTGAGCCTTTGCTCTCTTACGCTCTTACCTCTTGTTTTCTTGCCACTTACATTTGTAAATAGCCTTGCTATAGAACAGGTGTTTCTTGCCCTAGATGAGATATGTTGCATCTGCGTGGGCTATAACCTGCCCACAGATGCTTCCCATACGGTGAGCTATGTTACGCATGTCATGAGTTTTGCAGTTGAGCAAACAGGAAGGCTTGACAAGAATTTGGGAAAGCTTGTAAAAGATGGGAGTGAGTAGGAATTGTGGATGCCAAAAGGAGGGCAACGAGAGGGAGCTTAGAGGGCAAGGGAGGGTGTGCACTCTAAAGTAGCCAAGCCAATCAATACAATCACTCCGCAACATTGTAGAATTTGCTATTGTGGTGAGACGTACCATTGACCAATGCCTTTCTAGAACATACCTTGCAAACACATAGAGAGAACCAGGAGAACCAACCATGATGCAAAATAGAGGCAAAGGTCTTACTTGCTATAGATGTTGTTGAGCTCTTGGACATTCATGCTAGTGCATGGTGTCCAAAGTAGGAAGGCCAATAGTGACATTGGTGGCATTGGCATGGAGGATCCAGCATCGAGGATGCTAGGAGGTTCTATGAGTGCAGATGCTTAGGAACCCCTGCCTAAGGCATGCATTCTTAGTTCAGCCATCGGATCAACTACCACATAGCTAAACATCGTTTGAGCCTAGATGTTGGTAGGGGGCTAGAAGATAACAACATTGTGGCTCGGCCACAATACTGTTGGAACTCCAGCAATAGGCACTAACCAAGGACCTACCGTCAAGGCAATGGGCTATGGGAACGATGGCTCTGGTGGGCTAGTGAAATGCCATGCGACATCTTTGGGGGGTTAACAAGATGCCAGCGGTAGCAACATCACATATGTCCTAGATCGTGTTCTCATTGCATTATGAACTATGTTCTAGAACTACAACATCCCACCCCAGATCAACACTGTGCATGCTCGCTTATTATGTGGTTGGTGTAGATGCTTGTTAGGGATGCACCGTGAACCTAGTTTAAAGTCTTGGTAGACCATGTTTTGGTTTAAGGTCTCAGTAGAATGCTATGCTGGTTTATCGTCCTAGCAGACTATGCATGTTGGCTTAAGGTCCTAGCAGATTGTACATGCTAGTTTAACATTGTAGCAGATGGTCAGTGCTAGTTTAACATCATAGTGGATGCTCGTGTAGCTATGCCAGTTTAGCATCGTAGTAGACATTTGCTCACTTGTGCTAGCTTTACATCATAGTGGATGGTTGTCTACCTACTCCATGCACTCAGATCTAGTACATCTTGAGGTACGAGTGATTCACAGGATTTGTGAACTCATTTCTATCGACGTCCACCAATTTGAAGGCTCCATTCTTGAAGGCTTTAGTGACCATGTAAGGGCCTTCCCAGTTGGCTGAGAATTTTCTTACATGATCACAGGAAACCTTGAGGATGAGGTCTCCCTTCTGTACTAGCTATTGATGTCGATCGACATGGTGCTTTTATTGTTGCTTGCTCTAGTAGTGCTCTATGCAGCTCAACGTCTGTGCTTGCTCCTCCTCTATTGAGTCAAGGTCGATGATCCACAACTCATTATTTTGGGCTTCACTCATGACGTCAGATAGGAACATCTAGAGTGATGGTACTTGCAAATCAAGAGGCAACATAGCTTTAGATCCATAAATAAGGTTGTAAGGGATCTTACTCATTGAGGTTCTACACGTTGTTCTATAGGCCCATAGAACATAGAGGATTTGCTCATGCCATCTCCTCTTGCTATTGTTGAGCATTCTCTTCAGCAAGTTGAGGATGTTCTTATTTGTAACCTCCACCTACCCATTCACTTGTGGATAGTATGGTGAGGAGAAGGATTGCCTGATGCCAAGATTGCTGCAGAAGGTTCGGGCTTCTATACTACTAAATTGTGGTCCATTGTTGGTTACAATAGCTATCAGAAGCCCAAACCTCGTCACAATTTTATCCAAGATGAAGTGGAAAAATTTTTGAGATGTTGTTTTCCTTAGGGGGATAGCTTCCACCCACTTAGTAAAGTAGTCAGTGGCAATGATGATGAAGCTATGCCCTGCGGAGGACTTAGGCATGATAGTTCCTATGAGGTCTAGTCCCCATCACTAGAAAGACCATGTGATCTGCATCGGGTGCAGCTCCGTGGGTGCTACGTGTATAAGGTTTTCGTTTCTCTGGCATGTGTCACATGTCTTGACTTTTGATAGGAAGTCATGTCCCATGTTGGCCCAATAGTACCCTAGGTGTCTAATTTTCATAGCCATAGTCCTAGGTGCTATGTGTCCACCACATAGTCCCTCATGCACTTCATTAACTACCTTCTGTGCTTGCTCCTTACTCACGCATGCTAGCAATATCCTATCATAAGAGTGTCTATACAGGGCATCATTTCCCATGAGCATATATTGCCGGGCAAGCTTATGAATTGCATTCCTCTAAGCAGATGTTAATATGGCTGGGGGTTTGTCATGTTGTAGGTAGGCCTTAATGTTGGCATACCACTCCTAGGTATCCGGGGCACTAATAGAGGCCATGTGTCCCACCTAAGTGATAGGCTCAGTACATTCGACGATCGAGGTGGGTAAACCTGTGAATGAGTGTGATGAAATATTTAGTGCTAGAGTGCCTAAGGCATATGCTATAATGTTTTCATTCTGTGGCACGTGTTGCACATTCGTGGTTGTGAACTATTTGAGCAGGCCCTTTGCTAGGTCATAGTAGGGTTGTAGGTGCATGGCTTTGTAGGCATAGACCTTGGTGATTTCATTCACAACTAATTGTGAATCTCCATGAATCATCAGGTGTTGTATGTCTAGTGTCTAGGCAGCAAAGAGGCCTCTGAGTAGCCCCTTGTACTTTATGCTGTTTGTGCAGGGGAATGAAAAAAAATAAGCGAATGAGTGCATTTCCCCAGAGGGGAATGTAATGATGGTAGTTACACTACCTCCTTGTGTGGTCAAGGCGCTGTTGAAGTGTTAAGTAGCTTCTAGATGTGATGGGATGACATTGATAGTGCTAACATGCTCATCTGGAAATTTGGGATCTATGGTTGCCTGGTCATCAATGGGTGAGGCCGTGAGTTACGTTGCTATGGCTTGACCCTTTTTCGATGATTAGCTCACATAGTGTAAATCAAATTTCATGGTTATGGATTTCCATCAAACTATCTTGCTACTCTACCCTACAACCCACATAATTCCTTAAGGTTTGTAGGAGGTGCCAGGATGATGATGGCCTTAACCTTGTCAGGGTCTATGCGTATTCCAGCCTCCAATACTACAAATCCCAACCTGCATCCAGTTCTTACCATGAACACACATTTATTAGGATTCAAGTGTAAATCATGCACTTGACAACATTTAAGGACTACCCCTAGGTTGCATGGGGGATCAACGACTTCTTTGGACTTGACTGTTATATCATCCACGTAGTCATTTAGTGTTTCTAGGATGTAGTCACTGAAGATGTAGGTCATGGCTCATTGGTAGGTTGCTCCGGCATTCTTAAGTCCAAAAGGCATCATGGTGTAGCAAAAGGTGCCCCATGTGAGGATGAAGGTTGTTGTTAGCTGATGCTCTAGGTTAATGTAGATTTGGTTGTAGCCAGAGAAACCATCCATGAAGGATAACAAAGCATGACTAGCCATTGTGTCAATGAGTTGATCGATGCTTGGAAGCAGGAAATCTTCCTTGATCGTTGCTTTGTTTATGTCTTGAAAGTCTATACAGATTTGTATTCCTCCCATTTTCTTAGAAACTACAACGATGTTGGACATCCATTCCGAATAATCCACTGCGTGGATGAAACCATCTTGGTATAGCTTGGTGATTTCATCCCTTATGGCTAGCATAATTTTCAACTTAACTTTGTGAGCCTTCTACTTGACTACCTTCATACATGGGTCTAGGACAATGTTGTGCTATATCAGCATCAGATCTAGACCCAGCGTGTCACTGTATGACCATGTGAAGACTTTAATGTTGTCTTGTAGAATTTTGACTACATATTTGTGTGTTTGTGCATCTAAGAGGCAACTAAATTTTAACGTTTTTACTTCCCCCTTGGACGTGGTCATAGGTGTCTCTATGAGAGGGTCCTCAATTACATCCCCAGCCTCTAAATCTAGAGTTTGGACTAGATGTTTGGGCTAGTCTGGGGTTGTTTCTAAGGACGCTATGGTGCTAACCATGGTTGAGTCCCAGTCGATTAGGTCTAGTTTCAAGTGTCTTGCAAGCTTGCCATGTCAACTTGCTAAAGCTAAGGGCATGGAGAGATCACGATGGATTCCCATTTTTGCTCAACCTGCTAGAATGAAATGAAAGGCTATTTAGGATGCACCTATTCGTAGTAGCCATATATAGCATGAATTCACAATCAGCAATAATTTGTTATTGACAAAGTATGATATAAAGATTAAAATCTACCAATTTAAGGTCGTGGCGGACCGCTAAGGCACGAAGGTGTAAAGCTGCTAGAATGTAGAACTATTAATGTGTTGATGTGAAACTACTAGTTTAGTGTCATTTTGAACTACCTGGAAGTAAAACATGAAACTGCTAACATGTGAAAGTCTGAAACCACTAGTTGAATGTCATTGAGAATTGCAAATGCATGTAAGAGACCGAAATTATTAGTTTAAGGTCTTTTCGGATCAGTAGGATCGCAGCTATGCTAAGGTTGCTAGTTTAAGGTCTTTCTAGATCAGTAGCCGAAAATATATATTTTTTATATTTTTTTGGAAAGCAAAAGGTTAACTCAAAGCATGTCAAATATTTAATGCCAATAGTGCTACGATGTCATGGTGAGCATGCTATGCTGCACGGCGTACCATACATTAAATGAACAAAGAGAGCGACAAGTTTTCCCTTCTCCACCATTATGTCTATAAATGGGGATTAAGCCCTGTTAAACTTGCCACTTTCACCATGACCATGCAGAGCCCACATTTAGAGCATAAAGCAATTTCATAGTGTGAAGTGATTGTACTAACAGAGAGTAAGGCGATTTTTTGCATAGCCACAAGGAAGAGTCAACAAATAGAATAATGGCTCCAAAGAAGGAACGCACATACTTGGTGCTTGCGAAGGTTGATGAGATAAAGGAAACCCTAGGATGCATGATGCAATCGTGCATCGTTGTGCGGGAGGAGACATTGTTGACCTGGTAGACTGCCATGCTTCTCCCATTCCCTTGTGCTTCTATTATCATTTTGTTTTCTAATTTTATTTCTGCTACTTCATTTTGGATGTCTATATTTCCTATCATTTCATTGTCATTGTTTCAACCTTTACATCATCGTTGTCACCTTTTTGACCATGATGGATGTACAAATGCTACGCTATTATTGCATGCAAGGTTGCTTAAACTACCACCACTGTGACTATCGTTACCACATGGGTTTAGATGGTTTAAGTTGCTTAGCTTTCGAATAGCGCAGTGTAGGACCCTTAGCAGGGTTTGGCCATTTGTGATTTGGTAGCATGACACATGTTTCGTCAAGTGTAGCGCTAGTTTATTTCATTAGGATTAATTGCTCTGTTGCTATGCTAAGTTATTTTTACTATGCTATTACCTTAGTGTTTTTTCTACGCTATGTACAAGAAAGGGATTATGCCACACTATATGCTAAATGCTAGATTTTTTTACGCTATGTGCATGTTGCACTTTGAATGTGATCCTAATGCTTACAGTTGTGTTGTGCAAGATAGTGCTTAGGCCAGTTCTAATCGTTCTAGACATTACAAGGGTCCTATGCTATGTAAACAAACCTATGGCCCATGTTCCTCCTCCCCATACACATGTGGGAGATCGGGTAGTCTGGTTCAGGCAAGGAGCATAGAAGTTCCTACAATTCATCCTCCAATGTTTCAGTATGATCATTTGGTCACACTTAGAGGAGGAGGTAGTGGCAATCATACTAGAAACCCTATTGCTTGGGGTAACCCAGGGTATTCTGAGGTATTTTAAATATGGGATGTTCAGCAATGGGTAGGGAGAGGGACCCTACCAGCACCCCCAAGGTTTGAGGTGTTTGGCTTGGATCTGGGAGATGCCTAAGTATAGCTGCTATCATCTCTACAATACATTGTTTGTCACATGTCATATGGGGATGTACTTCCAGAACCCACCAGGAATAGTCTATTATGCTAGCGGGTGAGTTCTATAGTAATGTTTCTGCTATGCTACAATCGCTATGCTTAGTTAAAGATTAATGATATGTTTTTGTTACTAGCTTTTTAATCAATAACCAAGGCCTTCATGGTGATATGGATGCCTTGGCCATAGCGGAGATGGCCCTGTGGGAATTTTGTTCTACTAAGAACAACTGTGTAGGTGTCCTATGCCAATGCAGGAGTGAGTACCCCACCTATCTTAGGTGGTATCCCATTCTCTACAATAGATGTAGGGAGTTTGGTTGGTTGGATAAGGGATGGGAACCTTTCAAGCTAATCCCCATGGAAGTTGTTTTAGTCACCCTTCCATAGTTCCCATTGCCATATAAACCTAGTAGGCTAAGTAGTCAGTGCAACATGTTGGAATGTCCTTGTTGCTTTCTATATTTTTACGTTCTTATGCTAACCATTTTTATGCAAAATGCTATAGGGGTGAAGGGGTCTCAAGAGGTGATGGTGATAGCCACCGGGAATCCGAAGGCGAACATCTACTTCAAATATGGAGAAGTAGTTGGGAGCTAGCAGTGGATACATAACGAAGCTTCGAAGTCCTTGGTTAGGAATCTCCAAAATGCTAGGTTGCTATATTTGTTCCTAACTCCAAACCCAAATGTTCCTGTTGCTGAGATGCTCTCCCTAGTGGACTCCTTTTTCGACAAGGAAAACTACTTCCGCACATGCATTCACGGTGTGCGGGTGGTCATTGACATCAATGACCAGCTATGTGCAGACCTTTTTAGTGTCCCTGCCTATGAAATCCTCATATGGTTGAAGTCCAAGAAGGAGTTAACCCTTCAAAAAGATGACATTGTGGAGTGGATAAGGATTTCTAAAGAGTAGAGGGGGATTGCTGGCGATTATTTGGGACACGACCACCAACGAGTGTCCTCAAACAAGATTTAGGTGCTTGCTGGTCTCTAGCAACACCAAGGCCCAGATACCTCCAAATAGACTTAGTAGTTAATGTGAGTATGTGTGTGTGCTGTTGCGGTGTGCGGTTGTGAAAATGAAACAATTGCGTTGTGTGTAAACTACAAATGACTTATCAATAAGAGATTCAGCCAACTTTGCTAAGTATTGTGAGTTTTTGAGAGTTCCTATTTTGTTCAATTACCTAGTCTACACAATCCTTATAATACCTACTTCTAAAAAATAAAATTTTGTAAAAAAATTTGAGCACAACTCTATGAATCTACTTCTAATTTTTCCCAGAGAAAGAGATAGTTCCACAAGAAAACTAGAAATAGAGCAAGATTCAATGGAAATAGACAGAAAAGAAAACAGATTTGTGTAGACCTAAAATATTTGAACAAGGTAAAATGACACGAGTAAACACTTCGCAATAAAGCTATCCCAAATTCAATATCTACGAATTGTTCAAACTTCCAAGGCTCAAACAAGCAATATCTTCAAGACAATCCTATTATGCTACCAAAAATTGCTGCGTAAACTACCACGTACGAGACTCCATTTTGACTAGATAATAGATGTCAACGATTGCATTCAAACAGAACCTTTAAAAGACTTGACAATTTCTGATTGAAATACCACGAGAATTCACTTTAAAGATAAAAAGAAGCTATTCTGGTCCCATCAAAATACCAAAGATTTTCTGAACCCTCTCGACTACTGAATTGTTCAACGGCGTGACTACAAACAGAGGCTCTCTTACAACAATCCCAATAGCAGTTCCCACACGTTGCACAATAATGAAATTTACTACTAAAATGCTCTTAAGGCTTTTAAACACAAGCGCTTCTATGGCAAAATTTTAATAGAAATTTCTATCGGGCAACAAGAACAATAAGAGCAATCTAAAAATCCCAAAATTACTTGCCAAGGATGATACTATCTAAACCACTAGCTAAACAATTTAAACAAAATAAAAATAAAACATAACTCACGGGACTATGAAAAAGAGGCCAAAATATTTTCTTTAGCAAGTCATCTTACAAGCAGTCTTTCACAATTTCTTCTTTAAAATGGTCTTCCAAGACCCAAAGTGTGTCTCCAAGTGAGAGCTAGTAGTCTTCCCCAAGTCTTCTCCCAATTCTCTCAAGTCTATCTCTTTTTTTTTTTAACCCTTGAAGCCTTTTTATAGGTTTCAAAAGGTGGTTACATTCTAAAATATCTTAGCTAACTTCTCTCCCAAGTAACTTTCCCAACAAGGTAGGAGATTACTTGTCCAACAAGTTAGGTAAGTTACAAAAATTTTGGGTGGTTGTAACCACCGATAAGCTACAACTGACAAGTGTAGGATATTAAACAAATATTCAACAAGTTCCCCCTTTCTCTTTTTTCTTATAATACTTTTTCCTTAAGAATTCATAGGGGTATACAATGTTTGCATCCAATGTTTACCTCTAGTTAAGTCACAAAGCCGTAGAAATGTTTCATTTTTACAAGAAGAGACCTCCATGTCTAGTGAAGAAACTAGAACTTTACAAATGGATGTAACAGAATGTAAATAGATAGGGGGAACAACCAATGAGTTTATTATTATTATTATTTTAAAACATTAAAATATGCCTTATCAAAAGTGAGAACCATAGAAATATTTGTGGAGGAGGTGCTTTGTTGTTTGGCCAGCTACCGATTTTGCTCAACAAGCTTTTGCAACGCGCAGCCATGCCTCCACTAAACTCATCATGCAAATTCCACCTCCAAAAAATACCGCAGTAGTTGAAACTACTTCTACGCATAGTTCATTGGTAGCTACCACATCTTCCTGTAAATCCTTAGTGATGGTTTGCAGTTAAGTTCTTTAAGATTCGTTGGTAATAGTGGTATCACTAGGGCTTGATGCAGGCCATGAATTTTTGCTAATTTTTGCTAATTTCTGGGTTGACATTGGTATTGAGCACGTTGTTGAGTTGCAGCAAAGTGGTAGGACTTGTGTTGGACATCTGTAATAGCTTCTCTAATATCTAGGAAACCTTCAGCAAATGGGATACCTACTTATATGTGGTTGTTAGAATTTACAACAACTACCTTCAACTATCTAGAACTTCAAAAAATTTGGTACTTCAGGAGATTGTAGATTGCCCCTCCATTGAAAGGACTTCCATCAAGATATTGCTATGTGCAGGCAATGCCCATTTTTTTTTCTTTGCTACAGATTAGCTTCACTTTTGGCCACTAGTTTTGCCTATGTTTTTTTTATTCATGCACACACAAAATCATCGTAACTTTGCTTTGGCCTAGGGCTAATAACCTTTGCAATACTATCCAAGCTAAGTGTTCATTTTATTTGCTAAACCCAAGGCCAAGTACGGGTCTAACGTTACCGTAGAGGGGCCAATACTTTCTCTCCCTTCAAATCAGACAGACATCAATTCTCTAATTCTAATCTTTTCATACGAATTTTCAAGCTTCTGCAGGAGAATAGTGTATTCCGCTGGAACTTTCGGGAAGCTTTTGCAGGGGATCAATTTTCACCGATTTACAGCAATGTTCCAAGGCTTGTATTTTCAGCAAAAGCTCAAGAAGATCCTTAATAGCATGTCCCAAAATGGTCAAATGTGCCAACAGGGATCCCTATGGATAAGGTCAAGGTAGGGCCCACCAGATAACTTTACCCCATATTCCATTCTTGTGCTTTCGCCCAACTACTTTCCCAAAGGAAGATCCTTGGGATTGAGTAGGCCTAGGTAATGCACGAGGTTATGGAAGATGGGGCTTGCTACAATTGGGCTAGGTTTCTATGTACAAGCTTGCAGGCTGAAATCATGGGGCTCCATAAGAAGTAGGAGTCCTATTCCAACATACATTATGCCTTCTACATAGCTTGTCTATGGTGCTTGATGGAGTTTCTGGTGGTCCATGATGAAGGGATCTGGGTGTTGCAGAATCTCAATGAGATTTCCAAACTATGGATTTTCTAGATCCTCTGAACCAGCCAAGATCCCCCAGAAATAATTGGGGAGTCATTCTCTATGATGACTAAGGATTGAGTAGCATGCAACTTTTGTGGCCAAGAAAGCATAGGAGAGATCCTCCCATTGTAGATGATATCATGTCATAGGGGGAATGTCTCATTTCCAAAACTGTGACCACCAAGTTGGAGCGAAAGAGGCCTAATTCAGCTGAGGGAACCCTTTGCTCAAAGGAAGAAGGGGGGCAGAAACTATGGCTTAAACTACGGAGGACGCAACCCCACATTGGTAAACACTTTTGTTCATGTTTCTTTATTCCCCCATTTTTGTTGATGTTTGCTACGTTGTGCCACACTAGGCTGCGTGGCATAGCGTGACATATGCTAACTTGTTTTGAGCTAATACAAGCATGTTTTTTGACTACTAGAGGAAGAAGAGGAAGAGGAAGATGAAGAAGGTGAAGAAGAGGTGTCAGCCTCCAAAGCGGGGGCGATGAATAAAGACATGGGGGCCCGGTTTTAGAAGAAAGCACCCCGCTCAAGAGGAAGGGAGCTCCCGCCACTAAGGTAGGGGTTCTTTTCATTAGACAAAATCCTCCAATTGAGTAGGAAATTCTTGGAGACAAAGAAGAGTATTTTGTGAATACAAAGGATGCTGATTCCTTCAAAGGAAAGGAACCAGCAAATGAGGAACTAGCCCTTACAGTCCTCGCAAGGACTTCTACCAAGGTTTTTGCCATCATCTTGCATCAACAGAAATGGGAACCACAATTAAACGCTAGTGAGTTTAGCATTATGTCTACCTTGTCATATGCCTATTTTGGTCATTGTTGACTTGTTTAATTGTATGATAGATACTATTGCTAAAGTTGTGGGACCACCTCTGACTCATGTGGGATCATGGGTCGAGACCCTTAATAAGTTTACATTTATGTAGGGGGTTGTCGATGACATGATTAACAGCCTTCAGCAAATCAACCTTGATGTGGGTAAGTTGTGGTACTGAACGTTCTCATGCTACCATGCTAAAGTTTTGAATTTGTTAACCTTGCTATGCTAATGTGACTGATATGCCTTTTGTGTTGTGAAAGCCTCTTAACTCAAATGGGATTCAACACAATCTTTAAAAGTCAATGTTATGCCTACATTCCCACCGGAAGTGACTGAGGTGTCTCATAGCACATACAACAAGGCCAACAAATGTGTCTTGCACTCAGCTCGGTCCTTGTGTGAGTTCAAGCATGTCAACGAAGACCTGTGGAAATGGGTACAAAAGGCTAAGAGGGAGAAGGCTGAGCTAAGAGCCAAGGTGGAGGACCTCAAGTAGAGGAACAAGTTCCTCCTAGCCTGTGAAACCACTGGTGCATGGCCGTGATAGAGCATGCTAGATTTTGGATGGTCATGCATCAGAACAATGAAGCCACCTGCAAGATAATAGAGCAATAGATGCAGATGGAGTTGCTAGTCCAAAAATGTCAAGATTAGAAGGATTTTAGTACTAGGGTCTACAAATGAGGGTAGTCCTAGTAAAACCATAAACACATGTATAAACTGGAACATGCCAACTTTCATAAACTGTATAGCGACACCTCTGTGGAGGCGTTTACCTACAAGGAGTTTATAAATGCTATCAGCATTTCTGAAGCCTACAACAAGTTCAAAGAGCAAGTAAAGGTTACGGAATCTCCTAAATGGAAACTGGACCTTCCCACAAGAGAGATTACAACTACCTCCTTTTATCCAGGACTACCAAGATGGACAACTACCGAAAGGGAGAAAGCTACTATAGATGCTAAACCAAGCAATATGTGTTGTGTGGACATCATGGAAGAAGAGGTCTAGCACTTCCTCGGGCTTGATTTAGATTGGATACCCTTCAAGATGGATGCAATTCCTTCTCAGGTCACTCACTTTCTACTGTATTAATGCTCATACTCTGTTGTAACTCGCATGTGCTACCCTAACTAACCACTTGACTCTTATGGTGCAAGTTCCAGATGAAGGTGCAAGGATCGTAGTGGGAAGGAGTGAAGAGGTAGTAAGGGATGGTGCAATGGAAGATGATGCAGAAGTGAATGATAGTGAAGATGACAACATAGGCAAAGGGAACCCATGACAACATGGGGGTTTTTTTTGGAAATTTTGTAGTACTTTGCAAACCTTGTTTAAAAGGAAAAAACTTTAAATAAAAATGAGAATTGATTTTATGCTAACTTATGCATTATCTGCATGTTAAGAATTATGTAAATTTTATGCTCTTATGTGCTAGTTTTAGGCCATTTCGGGCTCCTACTAGTTTTAGGCCATCTCAAGCCATTGCTAGGTTTATGCCATTTTAGGCCATTGCTAGTTTTAGGCCATTTTGGGCCATGGGCCAGCATAGTTTTAGGCCATTTCAGGCCATAGGTGTCAAAAGGAAAATGTAATAACAAAAAAAATGCAAATCTCAATGTAGATGCATGTGTGAAAATCAAGAAAACTGGCAATTGCACAAGGGGCAGAAATTGGGTAGGAAGCATTAGGGTTGCTACACTATGCATAGTTGCTTCATAACCCATCGTGGGTTGAGCAAAACATAAGGCTAAGGCACTCTTCCAAGGCCTTCATCTACATCGTTACCTTCTGCCTGGAAGGGTAACTCAACCCACATGCCTTCATTTTGGGAACTAGCTTGCTAATCCAGTTCCACTGTTGAATGGTTAATGCATGCGGAGGCAAGCACTTCATTCTTAGAGGTTAGAACCTCTAAGCCCTGATCCATGTTTATGTTGTTGATTGCTTGTGCCGCTATCTTGTCACCATGGATCACCACCTCTCTACCTATGTAGGGTAGATAGATCTCTTGGTGTATGGATGAGGAGACAACCCTAAGTTGTGTTAACCATGACCTCCCTAGGATCAAGTTAAAGCCATGTGTACCGACTGAAATCGTCGGTGCAAGGCTGGAACATTACGAGCACCGAAAGATCTACGGACAAGCACAGTCGACCCTACCTCCGCTTGAGGGCAAGCTGGAATGGACGAAGGTAGAGTGCCTTGAATGGTCCGAACTTAGATCAAACAAGGACTTCCCCAACGTTTGCCGCTACAACACGTTGGGTTATATGTAAACAATGCACATTAAATGTAAACCGTAAACAAGCACGATAATGTAAATGAGCCTGTAAATGTAAACTGAAAAACAAAGAAAACTACAATAAATATGGGCAAAATGTAAACTCTTTTGTATTGAGAATTGATTACAAAGTGCACTGGTCCAAACGCAGTTGTGGCTGAACACAAGGTGGACGTAAAGCCCCGGTGGGTGCAGGGAGGCGGCTGGTTCGCACGGTAGGCGGAGCGTAGAGACTATGCTCGGCATACAGGACTTTCAGCATAGAGGGTTTTAGGCTCTAGTTTGCAGCATAATTGCTCTGGCTCTGCTCTGTTAAAAATTTTGCCCCCCCCCCCTTGAAAACGTGGAAAACTGGGGTATTTATAGGGGCGGGGTTTTACCGGGAAAATCGGGTTGGGAGACACGTGGGCGTATACGCTACATCAAGCTGGATTTAATTTACAAGTATTACATTTTCTGGCGTATAGGCCGGGGTGTATACGCTATGGGGCAGGCGTATACGCTGGGCGTATACGCTGTGGATGCTGAGCGTAGAGGATGCCAGCGTAAGCGTATAACATGTCAACGTAAGCCAAAAATGTACCTAGCGTATACACATGAAAATCCTTCATTTTAAGGTTAAAAATTGATTTTTGGGTGCCCAAGAGCTACTGGGAACCTTGGGGAAGGTTCTGGGGGGTCTGGATGCTTGATTCTGGCACGTTTTGATGCATTTCTGGGGCCCGAAAGTCTGTCTACACTGGCTGCACCCCGGCGTCTACGTCGGGCGTATAGGAATGGAAGACCATCATTCGGAGCCCAAAATTTGATTTTCAAGTGCCTGAGACCTACTAGTAACCTTGGGGAAGGTTCTAGGGGGTCTGGATGCTTGATTCTAGCACGTTTTGATGCATTTCTGGGGCCCGAAAGTCTGTCTACACTGGCTGCACCCCGGCGTCTACGTCGGGCGTATAGGAATGGAAGACCATCATTCGGAGAACAAAATTTGATTTTCAAGTGCCTGAGACCTGCTGAGAACCTTGGGGAAGGTTATGGGGGGTCTGGATGCTCAATTCTGGTATCTTTTGATGCATTTCTAGGGCCCGAAAGTCTGTCTACGCTTGCTGCACCCCGGCGTCTACGCCGGGCGTATAGGAATGGAAGACCATCATTCAAAGCCTAAAATTCGATTTTCAAGTGCCTAAGACCTACTAAAAACCTTGGAGAAGGTTCTGGGGGGTCTGGACACTCTATTTTGGCATGTTTTGATGCATTTATGGGGCCCAAAAGTCTGTCTACGCTAGCTGCACCCCGGCGTCTACGTCGGGCGTATAGGAATGGAAGACCATCATTCGGAGCCCAAAATTTGATTTTCAAGTGCCTGAGACCTACTGGGGACCTTGGGGAAGGTCCTAGGGGGTCTAGAAACTCCACTTTAGAATGTTTTGATGAGTTTCTGAGCCCCAAAAGTTGCTGTACGCTGGGCCTTACGCTAGGCATGTGTAGGCTAGCGTACAGGATGCATACTTAGTGAAAATCGAGTATTTTGAGCTCAAGATTCGCGAAGCTTGATGCCGGATGTCATCGTAGTCTTTTGTGGGTCCCAAGGAACTTTTACTTTCTTTCTTTGACTTCGTTTGATGCTATTTTTAAGGCTTTCAGGCTTGGTCATGTTGAGGACCAACATGACTTAGCTTAATTTCTGTCTACAAGTGTTAGCCAAAATTTTTTGTGGTGTTTCATTGGTCCCTCTTTGTTGATGTCTGGATGAATTGACCCGAGAAGCATTGACAAAGAAGTACAAAACACCACAAGAAAACTTGGTAGAAACATTGTCCTTTGGCACCTGGCCAGATGTCATTGCACTGTGTTCAAAAGTACCTGGGATTGGGAAATGAAGCTTGTAGTTGGATAGGAAAATGAAAATTGTTGGGATTGGGACCTGATCAAGGGATTATACATGGTAAAGGGGATGCTCTGGTGTGTATACGGGTCATGCTGATCCTTGAAAATAGCCATTGTTTAGCAGACTCGGAATCAAGGCATGAGATGTGCATCCTTTGGCGGAACAAGACTCTTGTTTAGT
>MNCI01004171.1:0-27960 GCA_015680685.1 Gnetum montanum | reverse complement strand
TTGATGACGATGGGAGGCCCCTTGCTCATGGAGGTGGAGGGGATTGTTGCCTTGCTCGGAGGCACACGAATCACAAAAGGCTACCGCACAGGTTTAGGCTTACTATCTATGCCAATGGAGTTTATGACATAGGGGGCATCATCTGTGCTCGGTTGATTCAGGGTGTTGGTGTTTAGTTGGCCCCGTTCTATCATTGCTTGTAGATCATCCTTTAACGCACGACAGGTGTCGGTATTGTGACCAGACATCTAGTGGTAATGACAAAATTGGTCTAGCTTGAAGTGTCATGGAACTAGGGGCTCATTTGGTGCTGCTAAGGTGGGATTCCTTAGTAGCTCGCAGTACCTATCGTGTCTTCAGCGGGCCTTTTCTGCTACTTGTTTGTATTGGATTTGCCCAGTTCTAAGGAGTTGCTCTAGTAGTTTAGAAGGTCGTGCAAGTAGAGGTGTGCACTTAGAGCGATCCTTGCGCCGAAAGTTGGGCCTTGGGGTGGCCCTTTTTTTTGCAGGCAAGTTGGTACTAGTGTTAGTTGTTTTTGTACTTGCGGCTACAGTTTCCATTGTTGCCTTTTGTTTGGCAACGTGTTGGTTCTTGTAAGCCACATAGGCGGGGTCATTGCTGGCTTGTGCAGCTTGTTCAATGTTCTTGATCTATGTGAATGCTTGGCCCAATGTTTGAGCGCTTAGGTAGTATAGTTTTGACTTAATGAAGTCATTCACGGCTCCCTTTAGAATCGTAAGCAAATACTTTTCAGGGATGGGCTCATGAAGTTCGTTAAGGGCTGCACTCCATCGTTGGATGAACTTTTGCACAGGCTCAAGTGGTGCTTGTTTCACCTGTATCAGACTATCTAGTGTGGCTTCAGGCTTGAGGCTGTACTTAAACCGCATAACAAACTGATGTAACAGGTCCTCCAGAGAGGATATGGAGTTACGAGATAAGGCTCGGTACCAGTCTAAGGCTACACCCATTAAGGACATAGCGAACACTCGCAAGAATGCGTGGGGCCAAGCTTGAAGCAATAGAGTTTCTGATTGAAACGTGACTAAGTGAGCGTTTGGATCTCCCTCCCCATTGTACTTGGTTAACTGGGGCAATGCGATTCCCTTGGGTAAAGCTAATGGTGGCACTGAAGAGCTAATTGGATCATCGTGATATAAATATAGTACTTTAACTTGTTCAGTGTTGTCAGCTTTGAGTTGCTTTACCTCATCCGCTAACGCTTGCATCATCTGTTTTACTTCTACCCACTCTTGAGCGGTAGGCAGACTAGTTGGTTGGGGAGGTTGTTGGGTCATCATTTGTTGCTGTGGAGCAATGTTCAGAGTTGTGGCTATAGGGTGTGACACGTTCAAGTGAGTGGGTTGTTGAACAAGGGGTATGGTCCCTTGCCTAGCCACAAACTATGAAGTGACACTCTGGATGTGTGGGGTCGATGTAGTGAAAGTGGCCCCATGCGTTTGCATGTGCGGTATGTACTGGGTGGAGATGGGGGTGGGTAATCTCTGTTGGGGTACTGGTGCTTGTGTGCTCATTGACACTTGGTGAGTGGTTGTCTGTCCCATGCGAGGATGGAGTGATGGGTTCACGTAGGCATGGGGACTGTGGGTGTGGTATGAATCCTCAAGTTCAGATTGTGCCTCGAAGTCATCTACTTCATGTTGGTTTTGGGGCTCCTCATTGGGTCGCCGTGAGTTTTGGCTCCTTGCCAGAAGGAGCTGGGAGATGAGTTTATGCTGAGGTTCAGAAAGGGGGATGATGTCATATACAGAGGGGATGAATTCGTGACCTCACATGTATATGTGCTCGAAGTTTCGTTTTGCCTCCTGTTCTATGGTGTCAAGAGGAAGGTTGGCTTGAATCTTCACATAGATGTAGTTATACTGTTCTTGTGTGGGGACTATGAAGGCGCATGCGTTAGAGGTCAGGGATGACTCCATGGTGATGTGTGACGGGGCAACGTATAACAAGTGCCGAGTGTGTTTCAGGCTAAGTGTGCAAAGTGTCCGGTGTGTGAACACTAAAAATTTTTCTAAGTGTCTAGCGTGTACAATGTAAACGGGTGAAAATTTGGCTAAGTATAAAATTATGAACCGTAGTCGTACGTGGATGGCGATTTCGGGTAAGAGGAAGTCATCCCGAAATCGTTATGTTGTGTGTATTGTATGCCTTAGACAAGGTGATCCATGTTGGTGCGAATCGCAGCGAATTCGGCTTTGAAACAAGCTCGTTTTGGGTGTTTTGTTGAAAAACACTGTAGCGGTACTGTAGCAGCACTGTAGCAGCGTAAACACTGTAGCAGCGTAAACACTGTAGCAGCGTATACGCCCAAACATTGTTGTAGCGTATACACCCGGACACTGTAGCAAGCATAAAAGCACTGTAGCAAGCGTAAAAGCACTGTAGCAGGCGTAAAAACACTGTAGCAAGCGTAAAAACACTATAGCAATTGTAAAAGCACTATAGCAAGCGTAAAAGCACTGTAGCAGCGTAGACGCTAGGAATTTGAAACAAAGTTAGCGTAGACGCTGGGGTTTAGTTTGGCAGTGTAGATGCTATAGTCTGTTAGCAGCGTAGACGCTGGGGTTTCAGTTTGGCAGCGTAGACGCTGTAGTCTGTTAGCAGCGTAGATGCTAGGGTTTCAGTTTGGCCCTCCTTCTAGCACCAAAAACCTGTACCGACCGAAATCGTCGGTGCAAGGCTGGAACGTTACGAGCANGTAAACAATGCACGTTAAATGTAAACCGTAAACAAGCACGATAATGTAAATGAGCCTGTAAACGTAAACTGAAAAACAAAGAAAACTACAATAAATCTGGGCAAAATGTAAACTGTTTTGTATTGAGAATTGATTACAAAGTGCACCGGTCCAAATGCAGTTGTGGCTGAACACAAGGCGGACGTAAAGCCCCGGTGGGTGCAGGGAGGCGGCTGGTTCGCATGGTAGGCAGAGCGTAGAGACTGTGCTCGGCATATAGGACTTCCAGCGTAGAGGATTTTAGGCTCTAGTTTGTAGCATAATTGCTCTGGGTCTGCTCTGTGAAAAATTTTGGCCCCCCTTGAAAACGTGGAAAACTGGGGTATTTATAGGGGCAGGGTTTTACCGGGAAAATCGGGTTGGGAGACACGTGGGCGTATACGCTACATCAGGCCAGATTTAATTTACAAGTGTTACATTTGCTGGCATATATGCTGGGGCGTATATGTTGTGGGGCGGGCGTATACACTGGGCGTATACGCTGTGGATGCTGAGCTTAGAGGATGCCAGCGTAAGCGTATAGCATGCCAGCGTAAGCCAAAAATGTACCCAGCGTATACAGATGAAAATCCTTCATTTTAAGGTTAAAAATTGATTTTTGGGTCCCCAAGAGCTACTGGGAACCTTGGCGAAGTTTCTGGGGGGTCTGGACGCTCGATTCTGGCACGTTTTGATGCATTTCTATGGCCCGAAAGTCTGTCTACGCTGGCTGCACCTCGACATCTACGTCGGGCGTATAGGAATGGAAGACCATCATTTAGAGCCCAAAATTCAATTTTCAAGTGCCTGAGACCTACTGGGAACCTTGAGGAAGGTTCTGGGGGGTCTAGATGCTCGATTCTAGCACATTTTGATGCATTTCTGGGGCCCGAAAGTCTGTCTACGTTGGCTGTACCCTGGCGTCTACGCTGGGCGTATAGGAATGGAAGACCATCATTCGGAGCCCAAAATTCGATTTTGAAGTGCTTGAGACCTATTGGGAACCTTGGGAAAGGTTCTGGGGGCTCTAGACGCTTGATTCTAGCATGTTTTGATTCTGAGGCCTGAAAGTCTGTCTACGCTGGCTGCACCCCGGCGTCTACGCCGGGCGTATAGGAATGGAAGACCATCATTCGGAGCCCAAAATTTGATTTTCAAGTGCCTGAGACCTGCTGGGGACCTTGGGGAAGGTCCTGGGGGTCTAGATGCTCCACTTTAGCATGTTTTGATGAGTTTTTGAGCCCCAAAAGTTTCTGTACGCTAGGCCTTACGCTGGGCATGTGTAGGCCAGCGTACAGGGATGCATACTTAGTGAAAACCGAGTATTTTGAGCTCAAGATTCGCCAAGCTTGATGCCGGATGTCATCGTAGTCTTCTGTGGGTCCCAGGGAACTTTTACTTTCTTTCTTTGACTTCGTTTGATGCTATTTTTGAGGCTTTCAAGCTTGGTCATGCTGAGGACCAACATGACTTAGCTTAATTTCTGTCTACAAGTGTTAGCCAAAATTTTTTGTGGTGTTTCACCATGCATTTCTTCGACCATGATGAACATTGTGTTTGTGGGGAACTAGTCCCCTACTACAAAGTCTATGTTGACTGTTCCCTTCATCATGACCCATATCCTATTAAATGACCTTAGCCATGATGTGGTTGTGGGCTTGATCTGGTCGACCAAGCGCAACTTGTCCAAGATAGGGAATGGGATGGCATTTGTGGTAGCCCCATCATCAACATGTACCCTTTGGATCTGGTATTGATCAACCCAAATTATGATGAAAAGGGGTGTTGTGGTCACCTGGCCCCTTTCAGGATCCTCCCTAATGGAATCATTGCAAAAACTTAGTTGAGGCAGTTTTGGCTCTGCAAGTGCAAAGGGGAGCATAACCGAGTAGATTACTTCCTCTTCCACTGGCATGTCTTTATTGACTGGAATCACCATCAACATGCAGATCAGAGCCTCACGGTGTGGGATGAACGTCATGATTAGGTCATACAAGCTCAATGTAGTGTTTTTCTATTTTAGAGCTTGTTTGACCTTAGTTACGGAATCCAAGAGGTCCTGGCCACCCCCTTGTTTAATGCTTTTCCCTTCTTCTATTTGTCCCAGTAGACAAATTTCTTGAGGAGGGGTGATTTTGGGTCTAGGTTCAGGCCCCTTTTGGCAAGGTGGCATAAACTACATAGTTATAGTGATGTCCCTCTTTGGTGACAAGGGTGTAGACGTAGGGGGTGAAGACATAGGCTTGGGAGTACCTGAGACGATACTTACCTTTGACGTCTGACATGTGAAACACACTTTCCATTTTTTAGGATGAGAAGGTTGTTCGAATGTCTTATGTGGGGCCAGGGCTATTGAAGGAGTTGGCCCCCTGATGACAAAAGTAGCTAACAGCATTAACATGTGGGGTTGGTGGTTTTGCTAACTGAAGTTGTGGGGATAGATCCCCGAAGAGGGATTATCAGTACAAATGGTTACTACTAGCCTTGGCCAACCACTAGTGATGCTGGTTTACTACGTCGAGGCACATGGACCACAAATAGCTGCCGAGGTGGCTCAGGATCATTATCAATGCTGGTGGTGTTGATAACGTAACCAACATTATTGGCATTGAGAGGGGTCTATGTAGACATGCATAGATTATTTCTTAGGGAATACTGGGTTTCTTTCATGCAACACTAGTTTTCCCTGATTAATCAATCTTTGGATGTCATCCTGCAATGCCAGACAATAATCGGTATTGTGACCGCACTGTTGATGGTAGTCACAAAATGGATCCATCCTAAAACCCTTAGGAACCAAAGCCTCATTGTGCAAAGCCAAGAGTAGCTCGCAGTAGCACTGATGTCTCCTTATTTCTTCTTTTGACATCTGCTTATGTTGTAGATACCCTACTACCAGTAGCTGCTTCAAAAGATCTGAAGGCTTGAGAGGAAGCGGGGTGTACTTTGAACGATCTTTATGCTCAAAGTTGGGTTTAGATTGTGCAGATGTCTTGGGCATGAGTATGGTAGATTGTGGTGCGTGGCCTTGCTCGGGAGCTGGATTTGCTGTAGGTATTACTAGTTTCTTGCTACTCTTGTTACCATTTCTATTTGGTTTGGGCTTGGCTTCACTTGTCATAGTGGCCACTATGGCTATTGAAGCCTTATCCTTTTCCTTCTTTGCAAAGGTGTTCTTGTAAGCGACATAGGCTGGGTCTTTACAGGCCTCAGCCATGTCCTGTATACTCTTATTTTGAGAAAAAGCTTAACTAAGAGTATGAGAAGCAAGGTAGTACAGTTCATACTTGATGAAGTCGTTCACTGCACCCTTGAAAATGGCCAGAAAATGGGCCTCCATGATGGGCTTGCGGATTTCATTAAGGGTCACGCTCCAACGCTGGATGAACTTTTGGATTGGGTTCAAAGGGTTTTACTTCATGCTTATCAACTGGTCTAGCGTGATTTCTAGCATCAACTTATACTTGAAGCACGTTACGAAATGGGTCAACAGTTCTTCTAGAGTTGAGATGTCTGAGCATGGTAGTGCGCGGTACCAATCGAAGGCTCTCTCGGCTAGGAACATGGCAAAGACACGAATAATCATGTGTGGCCATTGTTGCAATAGTAGGTATTCTGACCTAAACATGACAAGATGTGCATTGGGATCTCCCTCCCCATTGTATTTCATGAAGTTGGGAAGGGACATCCCTGGGGGTAGTGTTAGTGTAGGGATTTCATGGATGATAAAGTCATCTTGGTAAAATTCCATGACTTGTATCGTGTCAGACCCAATAGCCTTAAGGCATTTTATTTCTTCAGTAAGGGTCTGAATAAGCTGGAACACTTGGTCTAGACCTTGGGAGGAAGTAGAAGGTTGGGGAGCCACTGGGGTAGCTCCCATCTACGAAGTGGTGGAGGTAACAATGTGACCTAGCAGCGGTACTATTGGAATAGCCCCCACAGATAGTGCTACCTACATTGTCCACCACCCGACAAGTGGTGTTGTTAGGGCAACAACCATGGGTTGGGTAGTGGGATGTACTACTTGTGTGGCCAACAGGATAGACCATAGTCTTGTGTTGGGTTGTCCCATTTGCGAGATTTGGTAGGTTTGTTGGCGGATGTGGTGAGACATTTGCAATGGTAGTGTAGTAGGGGGAGTAGTGAATGGGGTCCACCACATGGATAGACCTGGCCCCACTGCTAATGATGGGACAAGTGTAAATGTAGGAATAGAGGTGAAATTTGTGTACAACTGTGAAGCCGGTGCGGTGTGCACACATGGAAGTGTAGCCGTGATTGGCGTGTGATGCGATACGGGAATGGACTGTTGAACAGTTTGCAAAGGAATAGTGGCTACAAATGAAACCGGTCAAATAGGTGAAAGAGAACATTGATATGCCAAGGGGTTGACATGACTACTCATCATAGATGCAATTGCGGGTTGTGAAGGTGCATGCGTGATTACAAAGGGAGTGGTAATGGGCAACAGGTACGTCCAGACAAACTAAGTAGAAGGGATAGTAAAGAGGTTGGTTTGACCTTCCCCATCAGATTGGGGATAAAGTTCCTTTTTTCCATCTTAAAAGGTGTCATCATGGTTAGACGTCACATCCTATTTTTCCCTAAGCCTAGCCACCTGGATCAATTGATCTAGGAGCCACTGGTTCACTTGTGTCAAAGGGATGGAAACACCGGGAGTGGGAACAAATTCCTTCTCCTCACAGTAAGCAAACTTGAAACTACATTTTTCTTCAAGTTCATGCACATCTAAGGGTAGTGATGGGATGTGATATCACATGGGCCATGATATCACGTACATGATATCATGGCCATCGTGATATTGCATCCATTGCAATATCACGTACACGATATCGCGGTGCACTATCATATCTATAAAGAAGAGGCAGCTCTCCCTTGTTTCCTCATCCTAGGCTAGACCGTAGTGAAACTCTAGTAGATTGATCACTCCAGAGATAGAATATTTTCCATGTGCTCGTAGTAGGAGTCCCAAAGTGAACGGATCTTTATTCGAGCAGACATTGTACCTGAACACAAGTTTGTGTATGGAAATAAAGATGAGCTTTTTGGATAAACCTTGTGGTACATGGAATAGGCTAATAGGATTTTATTTACTAGTATTTATTATTTGTTATTTAATTGCTTTATTATCTCTCTCAACCCTTCTCTCCTAGTTAAGTACCTCAGTACAACCACTTAGAGCACGTGCGTTATGCTTGGTGATCCCAGTAACGATTACCGTTTGGTAGCCAAGGTTGCATTGGTTCAAGCTGTGTACGGTAAGTGGGAATGGATGTTGACACTAGGTTAATTTTGACTTAGTTCATTAGTTAGAGTTAGTAATTAGTCTCTCTACCCTTTACCTTGTTAGCATAGGAGATAAAACATAAAAAACCATACAAATCATATACCTCAAACTTCCTTAACCATACATCGTGACAACTACAAGTAAGTCTGGGAAGACAACGAATGATTAACCCTAAGTGTTCCATGAGGTGTGTAGGCACTTAGTCTATGGAGTTTAACTGGATCATGCATGCTACACTCATATTCGTATGGTTGAGTATAGGGGTATCTCACCACTCATCATTGGCGTCGTTGTTGGGGACTAACTTTTTGTGTGCTAAGTAGAACATAGGATATCACTCACATCATTGGGAGCTTAAAAAAACCTTAGGGTTGATTAAAAGAAAAATTTATATAATGGTTAATTAGCACACTAATAACAACGTCTTCTTCTAACAAAAGCAACTCACCACCTAGGTATAATACAAGAAACAGTCGGCAGTCAAAAACACATGACCAAAATTTGTAGATTCCTCAACAATATAAAGTGGTATATACTAATCCCAATGAGTACATACCAGACTTTACCTTTATCCTTCATCAAGATGAACAGCTGTGATGGAGATATTTTCAAGGTAACATTGTGTTATCCCCAGATCGATTAGTCCCAAACATGCTTCTCTGTGCTTTGGCATAGATTGGCATGACAGAACTATATGTGAAATACGTTGTAGGAGATTTTTATACAAGGGAGTATCATCCCACAGCAGCACAACATATTCAGGACTGAAGGCAGGAGAGCCAACGTACATTGTTGAAGGGAAAAGGTTCACATGTCCTTAGTGAAATAGGAAATGATGAACCCATTATAACAGGTTCTCTATCAAATGATGTTCCCCCTCCTAATGATGGTGAGGAGGTAGGGTATCAGAACTTATGCTCAACGATACATAACACTAGTTCTAATCCCTATGAATGCCAAATGTTCATAGAGGGAACAAAAACTCATGATAAGGATGGGCACTTAGATCGTAATCACGATCAGGGCCAAAGCAGCTGAAAAGAAGGTAGGAAACATCATCATGAACACTCTCCTTCCACATTTGGGCATAGCCACCAAGAACATAACGGTGAAAATACAGGTAGGAAGAATGAGAGATCTCGACGAGAAATTCGAGAGAGGAGACAAGGACATGAACGAAGGGAAAGTAGGGAACAATGAACAAATCATAGGCATCATGAAAGAGATAATCATAATGAGCCCCTACTTGCAACCTAAAGTATGCTCAATATAACGGAGGCTGTAAGAATTCCAACAAGGCATCAAAAGGACAGCCGGATCAAGTGTTTAGACATGAACAATATCCCATTCTTTGAGGGGGGATACAATGCTAATCCACAACATCATTTATAGGCATTTCATGATGCCTGCACCTTGTAGAGCATAGAGAACAAGTGGTAGAAACTTAAGTTGTTTCCCAGGACACTCATTAAGGAAGCAAAGAGTTGGTACTAGTCCTTAGATTCGAAAACCATTAGGAGGTGGAGTATGATGTTAGAACTCTTAAACGATAAGTATCAAATGTACTCCAGAGTGTCTAATTTGCGTAAGCAGATCCAAGGATGGAAACAAGGTAATTATGAACCCTTGGATGCTGCCATGGGCTACTACTACACATTGTTACATCGTTGCCTAGGCCATGGACATGCACAATGGAACCAACTTTGCCACATTGTAGATGGGCTAAGGCATGAGACTAGGAGAACCCTTGGGACTTATGCCCAAGGAATACTATCAGAACTTAGAGCCCATGAGATATATCAATTGTTGGAGCAAGTAGCCAAAGAAGAAGGTGAGCTACAAAAAAGAGAGAGTGTAGAAGAATACAACCATGATCCTTCCCTTCGGAAGAAGGGAGTGAAATTTTGTGATGAGGAGGATGAGTCACCACTCGAAGAGTTGGTGAATAGGAAAATTTTGTCAATTCAAAAACTAATAACTGAAGTATCGACTAAGGTGGATCAAATGTGGGATTCCTTAGACTCTAGATTTGAAACTTTTTTGAAAATCGTAGAAGAGTCTAAGGAGGAACGAAGTAGTGACAAAGGTAAGACAAAGCAGAGAGATTCGAGCCCTGCACATAACAAGGGTAAGGGGAAATTTACTATCTCTGATGAGGTTGTGGATTCTAACACAGATGATGACGGTGGATGTGAGATCTGCCAATATGACCATCCTAAGGGATGTTGTCCAATTATCTCACATCTACAAGATTCTAGGGTGTATGCACTTAACCTGAGAATTAACCAATGGTAGACACCCCAAAGGTTACCTTATCCTTAAGGTAACCCAAGGAAGTTCCACCAACCATTAATGTACTATCCAGGTGGAACTCCACCACAGCCCATTGGACAACATCAGTAGTGCCAATACCCATAGTCATGGGGGATGCCACCACCATTACAATAGTACCCTTACTGATAGCCAGACCCATATGGAGATTATGTGTAGTAGCTAGTTACTCCAAGTGACTCTATGGGTCACAAAACTCCCCAACGTTACTACCAAGTTTGAGAGTACTTTAGGAGGACTCCTTCTCCTCCAGGAGGCACCCCACATACCTACCATCCTCCAGCTCCATCCACACCTCTTGCACTTGTAGTTCCCATACCTCCTTCTCCAACAATGCAATGGGAACTCCCCACTCAACCATAGCAAAGAAACGCTTTGAGAGGAATAAACATTCAACCCACTGCTGGTTTTGGCAACTGTAAAAAAAAAAGAAGACCTTTCTTCAGAACCAAAAGCCTAGAAAAGCTCTCAAAATAATAAGTGGTTGGTTTGATGTACACTCCTCCAACAAATAAAACTTTGGAGCACCCTTCAGGCCAAGAATAGAGCTATACGCATATGGTTATGTTAACACATATTGTAACTAACTAGATCAAAGTAGGCCACCTTCCCAAGAAACTATCTAACTCTGGGAGTTTCCTAATCTATCTACAAATCACTGGGAACAAACCACATAAGGCTCTTCTTGACTCAGGTTCCAGAGTCAACTTAATCTCATGAGAAACATATCAAGCCTAGAACCTACCCCAGCATAAAGAAGAGAAACATTCAACTAGAGCTAGCTAACTAGTCCATCACCATTTCCTTGGGATTGATGGAGGACATCATTATTGCTACGTGTGGGTGGTCATACCCAACCAATTTCCTAGTGATTGAAGTTAACAACAATGAAATGGACTTCCCAATTATAATGGGAAGGCCATGGCTGAGTACAATAGATGCGTACCTAGGGATCCACGATCTTTCCTTGGAGATATCTAAGGTAAACATTTACGGAAAGATCAAGAAGAAGAGAGTTCTGTGCAACACATATAGTGACACAGAGGGTGATGACATGGAGGAATGCTCTGCATCTCTTCCATGTAATTGGTGTGCCCAAGAAATACAAATTCAGAGGTTCTTGTATGTAGCAACCACACTAGTAGTGAACATCCCATGGTTGAAAGCTACTGGAAAGAGTAAACCAATATGCACGGAACAAACTGAGGAAACAAGTCATGCTAACAACAAAGACATAGATGTATTGAAGTATGAGCATCACTGACTTTCACCCCTAAATTTAAGAACATCAATGGGAAGAAGTTGGGCACTTTTATGAAATTCAAATAGGTGCTCATTATTTCGGATCTCTCCCTTTCCATCTAGTCATGGGGGAGATGGCCACCTATGCTAATCATTGGAGGCCCTTAGTTCTTTTTAGTTTTTTTTACACATTTTTGTTTTACACATTTTTTTTACATGTTTTTTTTTTACATATTTTTGTTTTACATGTTTTTGTTTTACACATTTTTGTTTTACACATTTTTGTCTTTCACGGTTTTGTTTTACACATTTTTGTCTTACACATTTTTGTCTTACATGATTTTGTTTTGCACATTTTTGTTTTACAAATTTCTTTAACTTTTCTTGTTTTTGTTTCAAAACATCGTTATACTTTTTCATTTTTTGTGTGTGTTTTGGTGTGTTTTATCCACCTTGTATGTTCGTCACCTAATAAGTGTTTTTTATGATGGTATGAACTATTTTCTTATTGGTTGCTAATGTTTGGTTTTTACCTTAAAGTTATGATGCTGATGCTAAGGTATGTTCTTTTGATATGGCAGACAATGAGTCCACTTCATCCATTCATCCACTAGTTTCTATGGTCTCTCTTGGCTTCAAAATGTACAGTCCCCTTTCTAATAAGAACATTAACGAACCGGTGGCTGGGTATTTCTCAAACTAAGGAAGGACTCAAAGATTGAAAAGGTTGTGACTTCAAGGGAACTTGATGCATTTGTGTTGGTCATTCTCTTGGGTGCTTGGATGTTTTCTTCTTGAGTTTTCTTGCCATTCCGATGTCACTCAATTATCGGGAAGTTGAGTCAATAAAAACAAGAATTTTTTGCATGGTGTGGTTCTCACACATAAAAACACAAAACAAAAAAATAAAAAAAAAATAAAAAAAACAAAGAGAAAAATAAAACAAAAAACAAATGAAAAGAAAAAGCGAGAATTCAAAGCACACCGCTTAGACAAAATAATCACTTGGGCTACAAGCATTGGTTATGAAACTAAAAAAGTTCCCTCTAACTAAGGCCCTTCTCACTTTCCATTCTTTCCTCATTTGTTTCATCGAAATGGTGGTGGCTCTTGGAGGAGGCATTCTTGTTATTCAAGTGGATGGATTGGCCAAATGCATTGATGCGAAGTCACTCGATGTGGTTTGTTTAAGGCCAGAGTTGGAATGAGATTTTCCAAGTCACATTAATCATGAAGCACACAAGGGGATGTACACCACCTTGTTCTTGGGATTCCATTCCATCCTCTTCTCTGGTTGTATCATTAATGTATATTTTGGTTGCTACATCATTTTATTTTTGGTAAATTCTCATGGTGAAGACATTAACTCTTGTTCCAAATGACATTCTCAAAGCCTACGGACTCTTTGAATGTGGGATTGTCAAGGCATTAAAGGGCATGAGCCTGCTTTGGGGAGGACCCACTGACATTCCTCTTTGGTGCACCGGTTAATCTCTTTTCCCTAACATTTTTTCAATTAATTTTATTTTGTTCATTTCCATCTTGATATCCATTTCATCGATGTCCTAGTTGCCTCTTTTTCTCTATCTTTCTTATTCCTTTGCTTTCTCCATTCTAATGCTACTGGAGGTTCACGATTAGTCATGGGGGTATGGGGCCTAATTTTTTCAATTTTCTCCTCACCCCTACACCTTCAGTAGTCACCATTAATACATCACCAGATCCGTAATCAGCCATACCACAACCCAGCCAATGGACTTTTCACCGTAGCAAATTATCAACTACATTGAAATTCATTTACTCTTGCTAATATAAGAATGTGTTGTGTGTGCAGATGGTGATCATGGAACAATGGACAGGATCTGGAGGAAGCACTTGGAATGGAGCAGTGTTGAAGTAGCTATGCAAGGAGCAAGATCGATGGCTTGCTTATAGATGGACAATGAAAGGTGAAATCTTAGCGTTGGCATCAGCAACACTCTTTCTCTCTCTCTTTCTCAGTTGCCAAATAAGGCCTGTTGTCAATGTAATAAGGTATTCATCATTGTTGTCATGAACACCAATTTATTGAGTCTTGTAATGATGATCTGTTCACGTGTCATCCCATTAGTTCCATTTGAGTCAATAATCCCATACCTTCCCGATATTATTGTAAGAAACTTGAGGATGAGTTTTCATTTAGTCATGGGGGTATGATGGGACATGATATCACGACCATCGCGATATCGCATCCCTCGCGATATTGCATACGTGATAATGCTTCTTCCCCTACGATATCACGTACGCAATATCATAGTGCATCGTCATATCTATAAATAAGAGGTGGCTCTCCCTTGTTTCCTCATCCTAGGCTAGATCTTAGTGAAACTCTAGTAGATTGATCACTCCAAAGATACAATATTTTCCATGTGCCCACAGTAGGAGTTCCAAAGTAAACAGATCTTTATTCGAGCAGACATTATACCTAAACACAAGTTTGTATATGGTAATAAAGACGAGCTTTTTGGATAAACCTTGCAGTACATGAAATAGGCTAATTAGGATTTTATTTACTATTATTTATTATTTATTATTTAATTACTTTATTATCTCTCTAAACCCTTCTTTCCTAGTTAAGTGCCTCGGTACGACCACTTTGAGCATATGCATTATGCTTGGTGATCTCAGCAACGATTAGCATTTGGTAGCCAATGTTGCATCAGTTCAGGGTGTGTATGGTAAGTGGGAACAGATGCTAATGCTAGGTTAATTTAGACTTAGTTCATTTGTTAGAGTTAGTAATTAGTCTCTATACCCTTCACCTTGTCAGCATAGGAGATAAAACATAAAAAATTATAAAAATCATATACCTTAGACTTACTTAACCATACACCATGACAAACTACAAGTAAGTCTAGGAAGATAACGAATGATTAACCCTAAGTGTTCCATGAGGCGTGTAGGCACTTAGTCTGCAGAGTTCGACCAGATCGTGTATGCTACAGTTATATTCGTAGGGTTGAGTGTAGGGGTATCTCGTCACTCATCATGTAGGTTTTCCTACAGCTTTTGGTATAGAAATTTATAATTCTCATGCTGCTGAGCCAAGCCCTCAGGTCCCTTGTTTTAAATCCTGAGGAATCGACGTAGTTCCAACATCGGGTCGAACGATTGTTCGATGCCTATAATGCTTGGAACCATGAAGGAAACCTCAGTGTTGGAGGTGTTAGGAACTATGTTTGAGGAATCCATTGTTATGTAGCTATGTAGCTATGCAGAAAGAACAAAGAAACCAAAAAATAACAAAAGGAAGGCTTTATGTCTTGCCGAGTTCCCGAGGAACCGTCAAGGTGACCGACCTGTACCACACGAGGTGTAAACAACTGCAAGAGGGTGTCATGTTTATGCTAACATGTTTTGGGGTACATAGCATGTGCAAGACTACTATAAGATAGGCAAGTTAACTAGCGATCTAAGGCTTTACATCCTATAAGGTTCCCAAGGAACCGTCGAAGGGACCAATTTGCACCGCATCATGTGTAAACAACCACATAAGGGTGTCACGTTTACGCTAATTTGTATCAGGGTGCGGAAGACTTACAAGACCATCATGACAAGCAGAAAGGGCACCAAAAGGCCCTCCTTCTAGCACTAGAAAATTGTTGCAACTGAAAATGTCGGCAGCTAGAAAACACCGATAAGTCATCAGTCGTGACAGTCTTAACCCCGAATCTGTGGGAGGGCCGTGCTAGATAAAGTGGGAACAGGGCATCCTGAATGGTCTGGTCGATTAGATAGGGACTTAGTCAATGTTAATATAACCTTTTGCAATGGGTGGTTTGAAAAAAAAATGAATTTCGTAAAATAATGCTTAAATGTAAGAGAGGTAGAAAACAATGTAAAATGCAATGATAAGCAAAAAAAAAAAGAAAAGTAGAATGTAGTTAGGAAAGTGCACTACTTCAAGAACGTGAATTCACTTTGTCAAGGTGGATACAATTGGTTGTGCAATGCTAAAGGGCATAGGAATTCCAAGAGTAACTAGGACGTCTAGAGTAAGACAGTTGATACTTGAATGTAGACTCAAGAGTTAACAATGCAAGGTGCTACAAGAAGTGAGAAAGAGTAGAATAGAATGCCAAATGAGAATGTTGAATGTTTATTGTCAAACAAGATGTTTACAATACTTAGGAAATGCAATGCTAACTTTTTTCTTGTTAGTCAACTGGTTTTCCAATCAACTGACTTATTTTTTGACCTAGGGACCTTTTGAGCATTGCTCATGAGGTTATTTATAGGGCCAAGGGCACACGAAATATGCAGTTTAAACTCCACATGTCTAGGGCCTGTGTTGTTATGTCTATGCTGCGCGAATGACCATTGGCTGAGTCTGTGCTGCATGGACATGTATGACCATTGGACGAGCCTGCCATGCTATAATTACGAGCCTGTCATGCTGTAATTACACTGTCACAGCTTGGCGACATGTGCTAACAGTGCGATTGGATGAAAGGCATTGATGTAGCATAGCTATCTGCTATGCTATGTCATGTGGACGAAGCATAGCAACTTGCTATGCCATGCTACGCTATGCAGTGTGACATAGCGTAGCCACCAGAAGTGAAAAAAGTTACATTGCATCCTATTGCATGTGTTTGGAACCTTTGAAGCGTGTTGTCTACTCATTGTGTGTTTTCTATGCTATGCTACACTACGTAGCGTAGCATAGCATAGTAGTCGGCCTTAGTCATGAAAACGTCGATAATCCAAAATTTTTTCCTTTTGCACTATGAAGCTTGTAAACTTACTGATCCTGCCCCTTGGAGATGTCTTTCTTCATTCCTGCAGAGTCACTTATATGGAGCTACTCTGCTATGCTACGCTACATGGAATAGTGTAGCAACTGATGTGGCCTACTTTTCACAAAGTTTGTCATTTTCCTGTGGAAGGAGCCATCACCGAAAGGCTTGGAGTTAGGCAATGAAACTAATTGTCCAGATTTTGCTACACTGTGCTACACTACATAGTGTAACATAGCATAGCACTTCATTCTACAATCATTTTTTAAAGCTTGCTACACTACATAGCGAGGCATAGTGTAGCGTAGCAAACTTTGTGACTTAGAGAACCTGTCGAACTATTTCGTGCATCTTGAGCACTGCTAACAACTCCACACATTATTTTTGAGTAGGCTATCGGCTAGGTAAACTACTTCGGTGGGCAGGAAGGATGATCCATAGAGCCTGTTTACACCTAAAGTGGAAAATTTGCTGAACTGGCCAGCTTGAACTCAAAGTGTTCTTCTCCTAAAGAACTTCCATAGCCTTGCCTGAACTATAGCGACCTGGTGAAGCAAGGATGCCTTGAATTTTTAGGGTGTTTCAATATGGTATCAATAGAAATAAAAATTATTTAATTAAGCATGCAAGTGCTAGAGTAGTACTAGGATTTGTGATCTCTTAGAAGTCTTGAAAAATGCACAATTTTTGCAGGATTCAAACAACCATATCTTTTAATCTTAAAGGGTTCTTTTAGTGGATAAAGAGTCATTTCCAATAGATCTTGACCTTATTAATTATGGTGGATTAAGAAATTAGAAGTAGGGTTGAATAAGTTCCCCAATTGAAACTAAACCTGTCACATAAAAAAACCAAATTTTACGTGGTTTCTAAACTTGGGTACTTTCACACTTAATGGGTAGAATCTATGCATACCTTTAGACATTTTTTCTCAATAAAATATGGTTTGAAGAGCACCACATATTTTATAAGCTCTAAGCTATTCACCAAAGTGTTTCTTCACTATGAAACCACTCAATCCCACCATATCCCAATAAGCTTAAATTGTGGTTTCAAGGATCCCACAACCTTTACAAAATTGAGCTTTGATTTAGAGTTTTTTGACACTACAAAATCATTTAACCTCATAAGGTTGTAACAAGCTCAATATGGATGCCTTCTTGCAAGAATTACATCAACCTCGCAAGGCTACAAGAAAAAGAAAACAACATAATGAAAGAATGTACTTAGATTTACAAGTCCTTGTTGTTGAAGCTCAATATAACATACAACCAAGAAAATTATGTTCCAATGAAGAAAAAGAATACAATAGCATAGATAAAGCAATGATTGATCTGATGTGAATAGTACTTGCATAATTCCCAATAATTTTGTATTTTCTTATAGCCTTGGAGTTTCCGAAAACTCCTCAAAATTTGTGCAGCAGCTACCCAATGGCTAGCTGTTGGGACATCTAGCTAAGATTGGCCTCAATATAAGAGATATGTCTTACTAGAAAATGGGATGTCCTCTATGGGACATCTCTAGGGAGACATTTACTTTGAGATAGAGACATCTACTATTTCTAGGAGATGTCTCCTCATCTTTTGGGCTGTATCTTCTGAGGCTTTTTCCCATCAATTTTCCGTCTTCATAGTCCTTGAAGCATCCTAGCCCATGTAGTCTTCACTTTCACTTCTCATTATATATCTTATTTTCTTGAGTTCTCACATCCCATATGAAGTTCTTTTTCATGTCCTACAAACACATTATCTGCAACAAACATTCTATGTTCTCCATTTTTCTTAAGATTTTGACATACCAAAAGGTCAATAATCTTCCCCTTTTGGTGATGTTCATAACTTAATAAATGGGTTAGTAGATCCTGAAATCAATTTAGCTAATGATGATGCATCCTTAATATAGTACACAACTCATTATTCATTTAGACACTTGTGAATTTTTGAATGAGGACATTTATGAACAAGAACCTAGAAACAAGATCATTAGTACCATCATAATGTTAGAACTCTAAATTTAGAAAGATAATAATTAACCATCATAAGGTCATAGCTATTCAAATATATTCATCAAGTATGTCCATAAATTTATTATTTTTTACTAGAAATGTTTCTCATGACACCTGGATAATAATCATATATGATATCTAATATAAGATCACCGTAGTTATGGATCAATACGTTAACTACTCTTCCTTTTTGGACATCATCATAAAGAAGTGGAGCCTTACAACTAGCAAGGAGATCAAAAGATGGTTGCACATTCTTCATCTAAGTAAAAAACTCATAAGAAATTTCTCAATACATCTTCATACATAGTACTTTTCATATGAATGAAAACAAGTACATATATACACAACTTATTAGAGATAGATCAAATTTCAAAACTAAATTAAGAGATAAAGCAATTTATAAGATGTTCATATTGATCACATGTATCTTAGTAAATCTTAAGGTATATTATCCATTCCTTTTCAAAACTTCATAAGAGGCTTTCATAATTTTAGAATAGAAGTGTGAGTACTTTATCTTGCTTTAGTAGAAATTGTTTAACAATAAGGGACTTAAGTACTCAAATATATATTCATAATATGTCAATCATGCAATACTATCATAGAGATATATTGAAATTAATTCTAGATGCTTACACAATTGATGATCACTCTTAGATAACAAAAATTTTAAGGATTGAATCAACAATGTTTTATGTTTTACCTTTAATTTGTACAAGATGATATAAACTTTTTTCCTTCCTAGGAATTATTTATTGGATAATATATTCATAAATTTTCCAAGTATTTATGCTTCATAATAATTCATGAGGTCTAAGCTCCTCCTATGTATGTGCTTTATCTTCTTCTTTTTTTAACATTTTCCAAACTTCAAGCTAATTTCTCATAATCTTACTTATTTAAGAATATTGAGTAATCCAATAAGGTTTATAGAAAGAAAAAAATATTAGAACAAAATTAATAGGAACAAGATATAACAAATTTATCTTGCTTGATCATCCATCTATGCCTTTCTTTATCATTTTTCTATAAATCGTTGTCCAAGTTCTCATGTTAGTAGCATATTATGATAAACAAGGGTGTAATACCATTCTTGATTCCCAAAATTAGATATTATTAAAAAAGAAAAAAATTTTAAGGACATGTAAGCAACATAGTTCAAGAGATAACATGAGAGATAGCCATACTACTTTGATTTCTTTTTCTATGAATTAAGATATATGTTTCCTTTGATAAAACAAATTCATAAGATATTCAAAAATTGATCCAAATTTTAACTAGCAAACAAGGAAATAGAAACTTACTATGACTTACCTTGGTTATTGATGTGAAAAAGACTAATGAAGGTTGCGATGAGGTCCTCTATCATGGAGTACCTCCTTACCCTTTGATTTTCTTTCATTAGTTTCTTTACTGATATCTTCAATCTTGTATGGAAATCCTTCTTGTTTATGCTCTTCAAGATAGGAGAATCTATGTTCATTTATTTTATCATCCATTCTTCTAAATATTTTTCCAACTTCCAATACATTCTCTTCCCAAGTTGTTACATTTTGCAAGATACACTTACTAGGATACTTTTGTTGACAAGACCAAGCATCAATGTTACTTTGTCCAATATGAGGATAATAATAATCTTGTTTATGTTAGAAATTCTTACAAACACATAAAGTTTTTTCTTCATGAATAGAGTTGTCAAACCTGATTATGCTTGAGCTAGTGCCAATATCCTTTTATGGGGTTTCTTCCAAGCTTTCACTTCTAGATTAATTTTCATTACTCTCACTGACCCCTTCTTCTTGAGTATCCATACACTTCTTTTCATCTGATGGGCTTAGTAGTTGAATCTTAGCCTTTATGTCTAAGATTTCTCCTTTTAATTTGGAAGGCAAGGTATGAATTTCAAAAAAATTTCTATTCATATTTTTCTTTAAATTTTTGAGTAAATAATGCAAGATAAGAATTTCTTCAAGTAATTCACTACACATTTCATCATACTTACCTCTTGTTTTATTAGAAATTTTTTATGAATCTTCATTTGTAAGGATCATACATATGAGCTAAGAATCTTTCATGGTGTCATCAACCTCTTCTTCACTTTACTCTCCATCATCCCAAGTTATGTAGAAGTTGGTCTTTTGCATGTCTACGTCAGTCTTATCCTTTCATTGTAACTTGTCATTGCTAGGATATTTGGAGGCCACATGGCCTCTTCCACCACATACCCAACATTCTATTGAAAAACCAGAAAAATTAGAATTTGAAAAATTTTTACCTCTATTATTACCTTTGGAGTTGGATTGGTTAAGTCCTTGTTGATTGAAGCTCTTACTTCTTTTTGCTATAAGCCTGTAAATTCTCCTTGATAGATGTGCTAATTTCTTCCTCATTGTTCATTTCTTATTCACTTGGGTCATTCTCTTTGGATGTTGATTTCAAGGTGGTGGGCTTTTCTTTTGTTGGTTGTTTAGTTATGAGATTTATTTCATAAGCAATAAGAGCACTTTGAATTTCATGAAATTTTAAGATCAAAAAATCTCTAATCTCTTCCATACCTATAACCTTAGGTCTAAATTCAAGCTATTGTATTCTAATCATTTTAATGATTACATCACTTTCAAGAAAGTCCTTTCCTATATCCCTAATTGCTACAACTAGATTGTTTGCTCTAGAAAAATAACCTTTTATCTTTTCTTGTTTCCTCATTTGAGTTTTTTGTACTCACTTTGCAAAATCAAAAGTTTTAATTATTTCACTATGGATGTGCCCTCATAGATATCTTCTAAGATTTCTGAAATTTCTTTGGCAGTACTACATCCAACTAATCTATCAAATTTAGACTTATTTATAGGTTGATTGGTGTGAATGAAGATTGGAGATCTTGGATGTTTTGGTAATTTTTTTCTAGAGTAATTGATGATGTCATTTTTTTCATTTTTGAGTTTTGATTATTTAGATATTAGATACTTTAGCATTATGTTAGACATTATTGTTTTCTAGCTTTTAGATTTATAGATTTTGTATTGGCTATACCTTCAATTTTATTCTAATAATATATTTTTGAATGTTTAGATTTGTAGTTTATTTATTTTTCCTCTTCTCCATTTCATATTTTTAGAAGATGATCTAGTTTGTTTTCTATCCAGTTAGATTCAGTTCTAGCATATATGTTTAAATAATTTTTATATTCATGTATTATTTCTCTTCTACTAATTATTTTCATCTCTCTTCTTGGATCATGGCTTTATGCCAGGATTCTTTTACTTCCTTTCATAGTGTAGGTTATTTGTTATCTTGCTTCTTACCATGGCCAATTGTTCATTGTGAATTTTACCTAATGTAATGCTCTTTAATCTAAGATTTAGGAAGGATGGTGTTACAAACAATATTTATCATAGCTAGCTTTGGCCAATTATTTTTGAGCTTTAAAATTAAAGGTATTTTTACATAAAATAATTTACTTTTTCTTGATAGATTCTACAAGATCTGAAGAAGATCACTCTATTTGTTTTAAACCCTTTGATCCCACTAAATCTAGATATTATAAAAGATAATTCAATATGCTAGAAAATAAAAAAAACAGTTATCTTTAATAAATGTAATAATATTACAAATTAGTGGTTCCAAAATCAATAACATCACCAGTCACTCACACACACTCAATGCTATTGTAGAGCATGAGGTTCTACAACCGCACAATGATTATTCCCTATGTAAGGTGTAATTGAATGAGATCTCTTTTACTAGCATAGAACTAAAATATAGACACAAAAAATACATAAGAGTTACAAAGATCAAACACACATTTGATCATAAAGATGCACAAACACTCATTCAATCTTACTCCTATGATCTCATGCCTCTTATATTTAAAAACATAAAAAAAACATATAATATTTATTGAAAACTGTAGAAAAGAAATCTAGAAACCTTTCTTTATGCTTAAATTTGAGATTATCAATTGTTTTCATCCTTTTCTCAATTATTTTGTCTATATTTAGACTTGGAATAGCTAATTCAAAACTTTTTCGAATGATGCAAATTGTCTCTAGATTTTTCCAAGACATCTCACTATCATCTCTAGCATGCAAGAGAGACATCTCATCAACTTGAAAGAAATTTTCAGTGTAGGTGGGATGTCTCTCCTTGGATAGAGATGTCTCACTTGAGATGTCTCAAACTAAGGAGAGATATCTCACTTAAAACATTTCATGTCTAGAAGAGAAAATCTCCTCATCTTCTTAGATGTCTCCTGTGAAAACTCAACTCTTAACCAAGACATTCCTTGAATCTCCATGATGTCTTCATAACATCCAAAAGCTACAAAAAATACTTGTATGGAGAAAAATGAGTATTAAAATATGTGTCCTTATACTAGCTCTTCCCACCCTTCAAAAAGTAAACTCATATGAATAAGGGAGTGGAGTAGATGTGATCTCCCACTTAACAAGTTTAGTTTCATGGATCCATATAACATTAGAAATGGATTTATCCTTCTAATGGATCAAGCACTCATGCCTTTTTACTCCATAATTTCTAGAAGCTTATCTCTTCTTGAGCATATTTCCTTCCTTTCCATTGAAATCTTAGGCTTGCTAATAGCCCCCTTCAATTCACCAATGCTCCCGTGTTTGATTTTATCATCTATAGGTCCATGGCAATACAAAAGATTTGTAACATTAAACTTAAAATACATACTTTCATCATTTTTTAGTTTAATTTCAAAAGTGTTATCATTAATTTTAGTCTTTTCCCTAAAAGCATCCATCTTCTTGGCTTTAACTTTAAGAAGTTAGCACCTCTCAACCTCTTCTTCTTCAATAGTAAATTTAGGCTTCTACTTGCTCTCATTTCTCTTAAGGACTCTTTTTTTAGCCTTATTCTTATGATTTTCCTTTATATGTGCATGAAGATCCCTTCTCTCTTGCACAAAATTAGCACTTAATGAGCTTCTTCATCAAAGCTCCTCAAATTATTCACCATCTTTGCACAAAAACCATAATTCATCTCAAGTGGGCTTTTTCAAATGGTAACATGAATAGTATTATTATAAGAAAATTTAGCATGATACAACAAATGTTCCCACCTACTTGGATATTTATCACACAAACATCTCAAAATATTTAACAAGGATTTATTTACCACTTTAATTTGATCATTAGATTGTGCATGATATGCATTGTAAAGAAAATTTTTTCTAAAATTTTCCAAAGGGAGCTCAAAAAATAACTAGTGAACTTGGAGTTTCTATCACTAAAAATATTTAAAGGAATCCCATGTAACTTCACAACATGATGGAAAAAACAATTTACCACATGAAATACATCACTCATCTTCTTATATAAAATGAAGTGTACCATCATGGAAAATCTATTCACAATAACAAAGATAGCATCATTTTGACTTTTGATGTTTGGAATTTTACTTGTAAAGTTTGTTAACATACATTCCCATGGATCCTTTGAAATTGGAAAAGGCATATAATATCCATTCACTCCCTTACCTATTTTGACTTTTTGACATGTCAAACATTTCTTCACAAATTTGAAAAATTTAGATGCCATTCTAGGCCAAAAATAGTGCCTATTTACAAGCTCTAACTTTATATCCCTATCCATATGACCTACCATGAAAGCTATTAATTTTAAATTTTAAAACATATTCCTCTCTTACTTCTTGAGAGAAATTTCTTGACAACCAATGTACTTTGGAGGGTCTGGGATGAGGATTTGTTACCAAACCTAACCTAGCAACTATCCTAAACAAAATAACATTTTCTTGGGCTTCCCCATGAATCAAAATATAAAATAATTTACCACTAAGTAAACATAATAACTTTGGTTACCTTATGAAATGAACATTTCCATTGCCTATGTCTTGATTCTTCACATTTGGAGCATTAAATCTAGGATGAGTTACTACCTTGACTCTTGCCTTCCTTGTGTTGTTATTCTTGGCCTTTCCATTCTCATTTCCCTTCTCTATCTTCTTCTCATAGTGTTAATATTTATCTTTATATTTGGGCTTGAATCCCTTCTCTAATTTGGATCGCTTGTTCTTCCTCTTTGAAGCTTGCTTACTCCTATTTCCAAATCCATTAAGTTTCTTCCCTACTTTGAGTACCAAATCATAAGTCTCATAAAGAGTTTGTAGCCTATAAAATGATAATTCTTGTTGATACACCATTTTGAGACCTTCCAAAAAGATTAAATCTTGCTCATACTTCTTCCAATTTACCTTAGCATGATGGAATAGTTGACAAAATTTGATGTAAAACTCCTTGACATGCTTAACATCTTGCCTTAGGAATTTTGACTTCATGATCATGTCTTTCCTTTTTCAAGATTGTTCAAATTTTCTCCTTAACCTATATTTCATCAAATTCCAATCTCTAATAGGTTATTTATTTTTTCTTTCATATGTTTGGAACTTTTTATTCCACCAAGTCGAAGTCATAACTTCTAATCTAGATTCAACAACCAATCTCCATAATTAATTTGATATCTCTTTCAACTTAAAATGCTTTTCAAGTTTCTTCAACCAACTTGTAAAGGAATCGGTAACATCAACACAATTAAAAATCTTTAGTTCCATGTATCGCAATCAAGCAGCATTTCTAAATACTTTAGCATGTCTTTTTTTATCTTCCTTGTCAAGCTTGTCATAAGAAGAAGTAAATGCAGACAATGGAACTCTTGAAACTTGGACATGAGGATTAGGATTTCTACCCACTAGAATCCTAGGTTGATGGGTTTCCATGTTCCCATAGCTAGAATTCCCTTCCTTATCATCTACTCCCCCTCCATCATGCTCAATAACTTCTTTGTCATCATTCTTGTAACATCCCATTCTCAGATGTCATGAAAAACATCAAAAATTCATTATATTAGACATTATGCATAAGAAGATAACATAGCCAATGTCAAATATATATAACATTTCACATAAATCATAAAGTAAATAACAAGGAAAATGTAGAAGGAAAGAGGAAAAGACTACTTTATTAATAATGAATAGTGTATCATGCTTTGGATCTTCCTTAGGGTTTTCTTCCTTCTACATCTATCCCTTAGAGGTAATCTAGCACTACCACCATGTTTAGGCCTATCACTGGCTATGAGGGATGGCCAATCCTCTTCATGTCCTACATTACCTAGCATCCATTACTCACCTTTACGAGCTCTGCAACTCGATGCTAATATGACCTCTAATGCCTAGGTGTAAATACCTTAGGTCAAAGCTTCAAAGATGACCTAGAGAGACATGTCCATTATTGCAATATGTCCTTTCAATTCTTAATTACAACTTTCCCTTTTGGATCTTGTTACACTGATCTCAAGACTAGTTATGAAGAGACACTATCTTGAGAATGGGGATGTTATAGTTCTAATGTGAATGCTTATCATCTCTATGACTTTGAATATGGCTAGGACTTACATTCCAATATACCTTGGCATTGATCTTATCTAATGAAGCAACTATTAGTTAAAAGATAGACTTCATGGTTTCCATGTCTCTGTTCAAGGCTTGAATTTATTTCTTCTCGGGTACCATCTAAAATTGATAAAAATCCATAACAACTTTCAAACAACAATTAACCTAACACTTTGATACCAATAATGCTAAAGTAAGATTACTTTGTTTATTTTAAACCTTTCAATCTCACTAAATAAAGATATTATGAAAGAAAATTCAATATGCTTAAAAATAAGAAAACTAGCTATTTTCAATAAATGTAAAGAAGAATATAAATTAGTGGTTCTACAATCCCTAACATCACCAGTCACTCATGCACTCAACAATATTGTAGAGCATAAGGCTCTATAATCATACAATGCTTGTCTTCAGTGCAAGACATAATTGAATGAGATATCTTATAAAAACACAAGAATAAGATCTAAACACATAACATATACAAGAGACACAAAGGTCAAGCATATATAATTAACCATAGTGATGCATACACACTAATGTAATCTCACACTTATGCTCTTATTTCACTCTCATGTTCAAAAACATGAAAATGCATAAAATATTTATTGAAAATTGAAGATAAGAATCTTAAGAATATTTTTCCATGCACAAGTTAGATATTCTCAACTATTTCCATCCTTTTCTCATCCTTTTGTACTATTTTTAAACTTGGAATAACTAACTCAGAACTTTTCCTAGTTATACAAGTTGTCTCTAGACCTTTTCAAGATATCTCACTATCATCTCCAATATGTAGAACAGATGTGTCATCAACTTGGAAGATGTTTCTAGTGTATGTGAGACATCTCCTCTTAGATAGAGACATCTCAGGTGTCTCAAGTTTAGGAGAGATGTCTCACATGAGATGACTCAAGTTTGAGAGAGATGTCACCCAATATTTTTAGATGTCTTCTTCACTTCTTAGAAATCTCTTGTGAAAACTGAGCTCTTGGAAAATACATCCACTAGATTTCTAAGGCATCACCATAACATCCAAAACTACAAAAACTACTTGTAGGGAGAAAAATGGAATCAGAAGAGATGTTCCTATATCAAGATTTCCTTCAACTTAATGCTTTTACTTAGTAAATTGCTTTCCAAACCATCGTTCATATTCTCTAACTCTATAGGAAGTTTTCTATCATTATTCAATACAACCAATATTACTAGTATGTTTTTCTATGTATTTTATAAAGAACTTAAAATATTTTTCCCACCAGGTCTTATAAACATATCAATATTCATATGAAACAACTTTTGCATTCAAAAGGAGGAAGAATAAATTTTAGAAAGAAAATACTAATAGAAAATAGCCTAATAAAGTACCATCTGTATACACTTCTACTTTACTTATAGGCTTTTAAAAACAAAAATTAATAAATTCTATCATTTTTTAGGTTTATAGTTATACCAAGTATAATGCTTCTCATTTGAATAATATGGAAATAAAGAGCTAACATCAAAAAGATAATATTTTTTCATAAAATCACACCAATCGTTTTTTTCTTGAGAAGGCATACTAGGGGGAAGACAAAAACGTTGATCTAAATGAAATGAAGCTTTATTACATTTGAAGTTCTATAGGATCTATTGGAAAAATATTACATTTTCATAAAAAATAAATATAAATTTTACAAATTGACCAAGCACTAATAGGGACATAAAAAAATCATATAGGCTTTTTGGTGTAACATTATAACACTATCTTAAATGGGTAGTCACAGTAAAAAAAGGAAATACATGTAACTCATCTTAAAGGGATCTTGACATGCACAACCTATAAATGTGCTCTTCGCAAGGGAGTTGAATCCATCTTACACTTTCAATTCTAAGATGATAAGAACTTAATCGAAGCTTCTTNATAGCATTTTGATACTAAATGGAAATACAAGATAAGACTCAATAAGCTTCTACTTCTAGTTTATTAGATCTAATGTGATATAAATAAAATTACATCTTGCCTTACACATTAGTATGACATCCTATTCCCAAATGTCATTAAAACATGATTATTCATTACTTAATTCATCACACTTTTGAGCATTATAATGAAAATACCGTGACCTAAATTGATAAA
>MNCI01004170.1:1914646-1945753 GCA_015680685.1 Gnetum montanum | reverse complement strand
ACTATGATATCATAGCTATGATGATGTAGGTCAATCTATGATGTCATAGATACAATGTAGTTGGACTTGTCCATATCTATAAATGCCAACACTAGCTAGCCATTGCAACAAACTTAACTTTTGGTTCATCTATTAACCAGACTCCTGTAGTTTCATTTCATAAAGTCTTAGTTAGTTTGTGAGTGCATATAGTATGATTATAAATAGTTGTATGACATCCTTTATTCAAGAAAATTATACCTAGATATGCTTCATGAGTGAAAATAAAGATTAAGATTATTCATAACCATTACAGTAATTCACTAAGCTTAGATTGCTTTACATGTAATTTCATTGTTATTGTCATTTAATTTTACTTCTTGTTTATAATTCTAATGTATGTTAATAATTTAGAAAAATAAGTGCAACTAGTTTCAAGTGCAATATATAATTGTCTAGCAACCTAGTAGTATCTTTGCTTTATTTTCCTAGTAGTAGGTTATTTGGCAATCCCAATGACAATTATAATAGTTCATGAAACACTTATTATAAAGGACTATGATATTGTATTTATGATATCATAGATGTGATATTATAGCCTATCATATGTTATCGTAGATATGATCTAGTGGGTCATGGTCATGCCTCTAAATACAAGCCCACCATCACGTCAAAAACAAGTTTAGACCCAACAATTATCAAAACTATTGTAGTTTGTTGTCTCAAAGTTAGAGTTAGTTGTGAATGCTTGCAGTGTAGTGAATTATAGTCGTACAAAATCTTTATTTAAGTGGATTATTCTTAGACACAATTCATGAATGGTAATAAAGATTGAGATTGTTCTTCATCATTGTAGCATATCACCTAGAATAGATTTATTTTTCCATAATGTTACTTTTACTAAGTCATTTACATTTCTTAACACATTTACTATTTTGATTTTCATTAGTAATGCAAAATAGGTACAATTAGTTTTAAGCATAAAGTGTAATTATTTGGTAACCCAATAATTACTTTACTTGATTCTTAGTAGTAAAGTTATTTGGTAATTCTAGTGACAGTTACATCAACCCAGAACATGTATGAAAAAATAGAGATAGGTACTTATCATCATAGGATAGAATAACTTTACATTTTCATTGTACTTAGAAATAGAATTTACATTCATCTTAATCATGTTTGCACTTAGCAATTTTAAAATCCAGTAACATCATTTTATCATATACCTCACTAAGAGTTAAACCATACATTTTTCACCTCACTAACTATAAGTGGAAATACAATGAGCAAGAACTTACTCTCAACTCACTAGTATACTTATATTGTCCATCCATGGATTATGATCTAGTTGCATGTGAATACTTTTGACTTATATGGTTGAGTGTTGGAATATCCTACTACTCATCATTAACATTGTTACTAGGGATGTATTAATATTTACTAGTTATTTGATTTTGCATAGTTCATTACATCAAGTATCACAAAGTGTATCTTTCATTCTTAGAATAATTTCTCAAAATGTACATATAATTAAGCATCAAAGAAATTAAAATGGCTTCCACAAATAAAGTAAAATCCCCACTTGCTATGAATCTTAATGAAAGTCATGATAAAGATTACAAGGAAGAAGATTGGAGTGCACCAATGCAAATAAGAATTTCATATGCTCATACTAATCCTTATTATCCTAATTTCATATTCATTTTCTACCAGAAAAAACAACTCTTATGGAGAGACTTATAGGGTAATATTATCTTACCACCTAAATGTTTAGGATCATCAATGCTTTAAGAAGCCCTCGCGAGATCAAATCTTAGACATGTATAAGAAAGATATCAAGTTAACAAAAATATAACTAGGGCATATTAGCTAACAAGTAAGAAGGGATGCTACTATGGAGATAAGATGTGAGTAAGAGAAGAGAGAACCACAAACAATTAGCCTTGAAGTGAAAGAAGATGCTCCATCAAAAGCTAAAAAATCCTATTAGACTTATAAATCTCATTCCTAGACATCAATAATATACATTGTAGATTCTCTAATAATGAAGCTATGTTTAGCTCTTGTAGAAATTTCTAGAAGAGATGAAAAGGACTCTAGAGTTAGGAGGATTTCAAGGCCTAAAACCTTCAATATATCTAGAAGAGATGAATCAAAGAGTCATAAAAGAAGGACCAACTAGCATCATTCTCCAACTTCCCCATCTTCTTCCTCACACTCATTAACAAATTCTGACAAAAGAGAACAAAGACTAAGAAATCATAATAGGAAAAGGAGAAGAGATCATAAAGGACATGAAAATAAAAGAAGACATATTGAGGTAGAAGATGATGGTGATGAAAATAGAGAAGGAAGGATCAAACATGAAAGAAGAGAATATCATGAGCATAGGAGGGATCACCATTAGAATAAAGCCTATGACATGAAGACTATGAAGAACCCCTATTAGCAACTCATAGTATGATTAATATTAGAGAAGTAGTGTCACATCCCCATTCCCAAATGATGCGGTTGCCTATAGAAGATGGTGTCTCTTCATAACAAATCTTATTGTTATCTTAACAAGACCTGAAAGGGTAGTTGTGATTGAGACCCGAAAGGACATGTTGTAATAATAGACGTATCTCTTGAGGTAACCATTGGAGGTTTAACCTAAGGCATTTATACCTAGGGTTAGAGGTCATGCCAGCATGGAGTTGTGAAGCTTGGAGAGGCAAGTAACGGGAACCAAGTGAAGCGGGATAGGAAGGGGACTGGCCCATCCTTCTGGCCAGGTTATTAGCCTAACCATGGTGGCAATGCTGGATTGCCTTTAAGGGATAGATGCCAAAGGAAGAAAACCCCAAGGAACTCTCTTAGAGCACTCTCTGGATACACCTTTCCATATCAATAAAGCATTCTTTTCTTTCTTTTTCTGCATTTTTCCTATTATTTTCTTTATACCTAAAGTTGAATATCACTTATATTTTGAATTTGGTATGTTTTCTTTGTATACATAATGTCTAATATATCATATATTTGATGTTTTCCATGACATCTAGGGATGGGATGTCACAATTGGTATCAAAGCAAACCATGACCCAAAGACGATTCAGAATCATGGGCTAACTACAACATGAATTGGATGATGAACCTTGAAGTCACAACACATGAAAGCCATTGATCATCATCGAATGTACTATATATTTGTGATGCAAGTTAGAAGATACCTTTCAATTAACTTCACAAACAATGGATCAAGCATCTAAATCCTAGCAACCAACAAAATTTCTTTCATGGATATCATTAACTGATGAAGATTTGATCACACCTCATCAAAATTCATCAATTATAGGAGATGTTGGTAAGATAATGATACATCAGTCCAGGTAACTTTTACCCATTAATTATAATTATNGATATTGATGTTTAAAGTTTCTTGTTATACGTGCATTAAAATAATATCATTAAATTATTAATTTATTATTTGAACAAAAAAATGTCAAAATTTTAGAGTTAGAAATCAACCCAGAATCGTCATTTACCCATACCGAACCCCTACCTTATCATCTGCCAAACCACCATGGCAACCACTGAGGCAAGGTGAAATAAAATAATAATAAAAAGTTAAAAAAAAGAGAAAAAAACCCTCTAATAAAAATATTAATATCAATATATATATATATTATATTTTAAAAAATAACTAGGAGATCGTGGGTTCAAACCCAGGCCCTCCATAGTCATAAATATCTTTTTTTTTCAATATATATATATATATAAAGAACTTTTTTAACAAAATATATAATATAATTATATAAAGAAAAATTTGGCTGGCCACTGTTAGTCGCAGCTAGCTGCGGCTAGGCCCATGACCAACCTTGTAGCCAATTGTGGCTAGGCCACCAACAGGCTGCAACAAGGCTACGCTATCAAGGGCTGGCCCTTGGTCCCAAAGGGCCCAAAAAGCAAAAAGAAAACCGTGTCACATGCTTTTGCTATAGCTACCCGCATGCCTCTACTGCCACCACCCGTGTGCCTCTGCCAGTGCTTGCCACTCCTGCAACCCTATGCAGCGCCTTATTCTTCTTTGCTGGTCGTAGCGTGGGGTGCGCAGGCCTTAACAAGGGCCATGTTGGCCCTTGTACAGGCTACGCAGACCCACCTACGGGTGGGCCATGTTCATCCTTGCATAAACCCTCATCCATACAAATTCCACTATTGCTCATCTCACCTAGCTATAATGCTACTACCGAACCCTCATCGCCTTCCACTCCGTCCATCACCGCCTTTCACTCTGCCCATCACTGCCTCCCATGCCACCTATCACTGCCATCCATGCCACCCATCACTGCCTCTCATGCTACTCATCACTACCTCCAGTGCCATCGCATATTGACCTTGAAACAGTGTATCAACAAAATGCTAACTCTCCATTATATGATGGAAAATTTTTAATTATCTGTCAACTGATGCAAAAATTTGAAATTTCCGTCAATTAACAGAAGATTCAAATTTTCATCATTAAACTATTAGTTTAAATTAGGAATTTGCAAACATAATTTTCAAAATTAAAATTTTGCGTAGTGGTAGCAACAAAGATAAAAATTCCACAATTACTCTCGAGTAGAACTGAGATGGGTGACCTCTTAAGAAGTCTTGTTTTTCACACCAAATGTCTTAAACTCCAAAAGCTATAACTTTTGATTTCAAAAGAGCTTTTTTTAGCAAACTAAGAGTCGTTTCGTATAATTTTCAACCTTTTGAACACAATGGTGAAGTCAAATCCATCCCAGGGAATCCCAAAAATTAGGTTTTACTCATTGCCCTATATAGTGCCTTAAGATCATTAAAAGTTTAATTTTCACAGAACTTGAGCATACAATGTTCATTTTCAACATATGAATATTCATTTCTAACATTTTTCACCCTTTTGAACTCAATGGTGAGATTATATTTATCATTTGGGCACTGATAATTCAATGGTATTATAAATTCAACATTTTAAGTTTCAAGATTTAATGCATAACCCTTGCAAATAATCTTAAATTCACTATGGCATGTCATTAGTTAGATTGTTGAAGTCAATGTTCTCAAGGGGGGTAGAAAGGTCATAAAAAATAGTTAAATATTACTAAAACTTAGGTAATGTAATTATATATTACTAAAATTAGATAATATAGTTACATATTACTAAAATTATATGATGTCATTAACTATTAGTTATTCAATTGATGTAGTTGATTGTTAGTTGATGTATTAGTTAATGAATAGTTGATGTATTAGTTGGAGAATTAGTTTAAGAAATAAAACAATCTTCAACCATAAAAAAAGGGTATATTAATCTATCCTGTAATCAAAACATAGGGCAAACACAAAATCTTGTTTCAGCAAAGAGTATGATACTCATGAAGAGAAATGATCTAGACAAAAATCCAAGAATAGAAATGAAAGTTGCAACATACAATGTACTTACAAGATCTCTAGTGAGAGAAAAACAATATCCACTATGTCCATCATGGGCCTTGGATTGACACAAATATTGATACCCACATATCTTAGCAGAATTAAAAGATTTGGATACTAATGTCTTATGCTTACAAGAAATCTTACCATGGGAATTTTTATATCAATTTCAATTAGATTTGGAAAAGATGGGATACAAACATATTTATAAGCAAAAAGGGTCATATGGAAGTTCTTCTTTTGAGCTGTACAAATTAGCATATTGTAGAAATTACAACATGGATGGTTGTGCAATCTTTCATAAAGAAGCCAAGTTTGAATTGGTACAAAGATTTGAATGGATTTTAGAAAATATGATTTTTGAAATTCTAGAACTTCAAGCAATGGGAAAGAAAGAATAATTAAGATTTCAAAAAAATCACATAGCCCTAGTAGTGATTCTAAAAGTTCATCTATTAGGAAAATGTGTATGCATGGTTAACACAAATTAAATTGTTAAACCAACATTTTCAAATGTTAGACTTTGTCAAGGAGCATACTTGATTAAGCAAATAGAAGAAAGTTTGAAGAATTTATTCCTAAGTTGTACTGATCCAATTCCATTTATTCTTTGTGGAGACTTCAATGCAAAAGTTGGAAGTAGTGTTTATCAATTTCTAAAATATGGATCTGTAAAGGAATCTTTGGAAGAAGAACTGAATTTGAAAATGATGTTTCCATCAATTCACCATGCAACTCCATTAGCCAGTGCATATTCTGTTCACTTTAAATCTTCAATAGATAATTCAGATTCTAGAATTCAAGAATAGATAATGTTGATGGATAGTACTCATCAAGAACCACAGTTTACAAATTATTCTTCAATAATTAATGAAGATGGTTCAACAACATTCTTCATTGATACTTTGGATTATATTTGGTATGATACCTGATTCTTTAAAGTTACCAAGTTACTAGAGTTGATTTCTAAAGAAGAAGTTGAGAAGAATCAAGATCAAGGTTTGCCATCATGAACAAGACCATCTGATCACATACCACTTATGGTAGAATTACAGTTACTCCCGTTAGTTCATAAGGTTGATCAAGATCAAGAAGTATCTCACTCTTACTTTTATTTGATGATCGTATTATTTTATTCATTGCTTAATTTATATTTTAATTAGATTAATAAAATATCTAAGGACATGCAAGTTGGGGATAAAGAATTTGCCCTGCCTTCACTTAGATAACCAGATATGAGTTGCACATTGTGTGACCCTGGTTAGAACTAGTGATTGGTAGTTGATAGATCTTTAATTCACTTCTTATCATTATCTTGGAAAATGAAGTAAGTATCAAGAAAGTAATTTTTCATATAATCTTCCTCACATATATCTTATTTGCATAATAAGTAAGAAACAACTTCAAGATCAAAGGAGAAATCAAATTATTGGAGCACAGGATTGTGAAAGAAAGCATTAGAGTTGGAAAAAGATAGAGAATGTGGATTCATTTGAGGACGAACGAAACCTAAGGGGGGTAGATTGTCATCTCCCCATTCCCAAATGATGTGATTGCCTAAAGAAGATGGTGTCTCTTTCTAACAAATCTTATTGTTATCTTAACAAGACCTAAAAATAGTTGTGATTAAGACCCAAAAGGGCATGTTGTAATAACGGACGTGTCTCTTGAGGTAACCTTTGGGGGTTTGACCTAAGGAATGTATACCCAGGGTTAGAGGTCATGCTAACATGGAGTTGCAAAGCCTAGAGAGGTGAGTAACAGGAGCTAGGTGAAGCAGGATAGGAAGGGGACTAGCCCATCCTTCTGGCTAGGTTATAGGCCTAACCGTGGTGGTAGTGCTGGATTGCCTTTAAGGGATAGATGCCAAAGGAAGAAAACCCCACGGAACTCTCTCAGAGAACTCTCTGGATACACCTTTCCATATCAATAAAGCATTCTTTTCTTTCTTTTTCTACATTTTTCCTATTATTTTATTTATACATAATGCTAAATGTCACTTATATTTTGCATTTCATATGTTTTCTTCGTATGCATAATGTCTAATATATCGTATATTTGACATTTTCCATGACATCCAGGGATGGGATGTCACAAGTAGTGTACATTACTACTAAGCATTTAAGGAAGAGTCGACATGAACAATATCTCAAAGTTCAAAAGTGGATATAATGCAAATCCACAACATTACCTTCAAGCCTTCCATTATGCTTGTATCCTACAAAATATAGAGGATGATTGATAGAAATTAGAATTGCTATCTAGAATAGTCATAAAGGAAGTAGAGAGCTTGTATAGATCCTCAAAATCAAAATCAATCCAAAGATGGAGTACCATGCTAAAATTTTCCAATAAGAAATACCAAACTTACTCTAGAGTTTCAAACTTACAAAAATAGATCTAAGAATGGAATTAAGAAACACATGAATCCCTTGATGCAGTAATGAAAAAATGCTACTCATTATTACATAGATGTCTAGGTCATGGATTTTCTCAATGGGAACAAATATAGCACATCATCAAGTGATTAAGAAATAAGACCAAAGAGACCATTGGAGTATATGCCCAAGGTAGATTATCAGAGATGATAGCTCATCAGATGCAAATGTTAATATAGTAGGTGATAAAATAAGAGGGGAAGCTATGAAAAAGGAAATTAGTTGAGGAATATAATAGAGATCTAGCTATTAGAAAAAGAGACATGAGAATATGTGAAATGCAAGAAGAAGAAACATTAAAAGATGCAATCCAATGAAAGAATCTGCCTATCCAAAAATCAATAAATGACATCACAACAAAGATAGAGAAAATGTGAGATTCTATGGACGAGAAATTTTCTATAGCACTTAAGATAGTTGAGGAGAGAACTGAATAAGTCTTCAATAGAAATAAGAATAGAAAAAAAGGACAATGGACATGAGAATTATAAAAAACAAGAAAAAGTTACTATGGTAGAGGAAGTAACAAATTCAGGCTCTAAATATGACACAGGTTGCAAAGTGTGCCAATATAAATATCCTAAGTGATGTTTTCTTGTCATGGCTCACTTACAATTATCTAACACATATGTACTTAATTTGAATTTAGTTAAGAAATAAATTCCTAGATGATTATCTTATCCACAAGATAATTATAGATAAACCTATCAACAATCATACTATCCAAGCGGGGCTTATCCTCAATCTTACGAAAAATACTAGTAGTAATGGCAACAACCATAGTCATGGGGAATACCACCACCAAGGCAATAATATTCATATAGATAATTGAATCATTATGGATACTATGTACAATGTCCTATATCTCCCAGAAGTATTTCTATTCATACTTCCTCTCCCTACTATCTACCTAAATAGCATAGGTCCACAACCTCATGCATGGATCCTCATTCTTATACATCTTAACCAGCATTTGGTTCCTCTCATCAAGCTCCTAATTTGTTACCACCAATACCACTATCAGTAATGCAAGGAGAACTATCAACACAACCACAACAAAAAAATGCTACTAGGATAGTTACTACACAAGAGGATATCTCATGTAAAAATGAGAACAAATCTAGAAAATGTCCTTTCTTTCGAATAAATCTAGAAAAGACTTGAAGAATGATGACTTCATCTTACCTTGCCCCTTCCACAATGAGTCCTCAAAATAATACTATTCTTTCCAATATCAATAGAAAAGAACTTAACCACTATCATTCTTACATAGACAATAATATACTAGATAAAAGCAGAAGCACTTCCTAAGAAAAGAACAAATCCAAGAAGTCCTTTAGTCTATCTCCAAATAGTAGGATACAAGCCATGTGAAGCTCTACTAGATTTTAGATCAAGGTGAATGTTATCTCTTAAGACATGTACAAGGCCTAGAATATATCTTCATTAAAGAAAAAGCAATATCTAACTAGAGCTCATTGACCAGTATATTGTTGTCCCACTTGAATAAGTGGAATATGTGATAACTACCATAAATGGCTGGTATTATCCTACTGATTTTCCAGTCATCGTGTGAGGAAGAATAAAGGTGAATTTTCTATCATCATGGGAAGAGCATGTCTTAGCATCATGGATGCTAAGTTAGCAATCAAAGACTTATTTTTGGAAATTTCTAAGAATGATGAAGTTGAAATCATTTAGAGGCATAGAGTTCCATGTATTGCATACAATGATAACATGTGCAATTATGTGCAAAATTTTTGGGCAACAAGACAAGATGTCATCACAACATATAACAAATGTTTTGAAGATATGTATATACAATAGTGTCTATATGTAGTAGCAACCAAACAAGAAGTCACCTAATGACTAATCAATGAAGAAGAATTAGAATCCAACATATGCATGGAACTACTTGATAAAATTACAAGTGCCTACATTTAAGAAACAAATAAACTAGAAAAGATATGAAGATAGCCTTCTTACATGAAGTCACAATGAGATGAAGACATTGAATGAAAAAAACTAGAGATACCAGAAAAATATGAACTAAAACTACTAAAATTAATAGCCTTACCATATGCAATTGAATATGCTTTCCTTAACAATAAAAAATTTATGATTATAAATGCTAATCTTGATAAGAAATAGAAGAGAAAATTATTAGAAGTAGTAAATAAATGACCAAGTGCATTTGCATGGTCTTATGATGAGATCACTAGCATCCACATATCTATTAACATCAAATCTATACTGATGAGCTGCAATATCGCATCCACCCCATGATATTGCATCTTGCCTCATCTTCTATAAGTAAGAGGTGGCGCCCTTTTTTCTGAGGGGAGTTAGACTTAGACCCTTAGCCAAACTCTTGTAGTTTTACCATTCTAGAGTTAGAATAATTTCCATGTGCCCGTAGTAGGAGTCATAGAGTGAACGGATCTTTATTCAAGCAAATTGTACTTGAGCACACATTTTTGTACGGCAATAAAGACGAACTTTATGATACACCTTGTAGCATACAGATTAAGTTAATTAGTAATTAATTATTGTTGAATGTTTAATCCTTTCCTAGTTAATTAATCTCTCTCTCAACCCTTGATCCTCGTAGTTAAGTGCACTCAATACTACTGCTTTGAGCATGTGTGAAGTGCTTTGTAACCCAGTAACGATTAGCGTTTGGTAATCCCAGCAACGTTGCACTGGTTCAGGATGTGTACGGCAAGTGGGAACGGATACTGGTGTTAGGACAATTAGAACTTAGTTAATGAATAGTCAAAGTAAGTTAGTCACTTAGTTCTCTTTCCCTTTCCCTTATTAGCATAAGACATCAAAAAGATAAAAGTTATAAAAACCATGTACCTCAAGCTTACTTAACCATACAACCATGAAAATACAAGTAAGTTTGGGAAGACAACGATTGATTACCCCTAAGTGTTCCATTAAGGCGTGTAAGCACTTAGTCCTTGGAGTTCGACTGGATCACACGTGAGATGCTCATATTCGTATGGTTGAGTGTAGGGGTACCTCGCCACTCATCATTGGCATCATTGCCAAGAACTTAGTTGTTTGTGCGCTATGTAGAACATAGGAAATCATCCATATCATTGGAACATTAGAACGAACCCTTAGGGTTAATCAAAGGAAGATAAGACAACGATACATCGCACACCGAACAAGGAAAAAATGTCTTCTTCTTCACATAAGAGCACAACACTGCCTAGGCCTAACACAAGAGACAGTCGGTGACATCATACACGTAACCAAGATCTTCCAATTCCTCAATAGTTTCAAGTAGTATATACTCATCATGATGAGTATGTACCCGATTTCACCTTTATTCTCCACCAAGATGAAAAACTGCATTGGAGAGACTTGGAGGGTAACATAGTGTTGCCTCCAGACTTATCAGTCCCCAACATGCTCCTTCATGCTCTTACATGAATAGGCATGCCACTTTTATATGTGGAATACGTTGCATGCAATCATGACACAAGGGACTATCATCCCACAGAAGTGCAACGTCAACGGGACTTCTGACAGGAGAGTTACCACACATCCTTGAAGGGTAAATGGCCTCATAATGCCCCGCACGTTTTAAGTGAAATTGGGGATGGTGAACCTGCTTTAATAGGTCCCCACCCAATGATGTTCCCCCTCCTAATGATAGTCAGGAGGTGGTGTATTAAAACATCCACTCCACGGTTCACAACCCTAGTTCTAATCCCCACAAACACAAAGTGTTCAACAAGGGAACACAAACACACAATAAGGGCAAACGTTTTGATCGTAATCACGATCATGGCCAAGACCACAGAAGAGAAGGTAGAAAACACCATCATGATGATGGTTCTCCTTCTTCTTCACCTTCATCATCACATTCACCCTCTCCTTCGGTGTCAGGACACCTTCATAAGGAAACCAACCATGAGCATAAAGGGAAACAGAGTGAAAAACATTGACGAGACAGTCAAGAATGAGGACGAGGGCACTCTAGGAAATCAAGACATAGAAGAAGGGAGAGTAGGGAACCGCATAGACACCATAGACGCTATGAACAAGATGACAATGAAGAACCCCTACTCGCAACTACAAGCATGTTAGATATAACGGAGGCCATAAGAGTTCCAACAAGGCACCAAAAGGATAGTAGGATCAAGAGGTTAGACATGAAAAATATCCCACGATTTGAAGGGGGATACAAGGCTAATCCTCAAAATCACTTGCAAGCATTCCATGATGCATGTGCCTTGCAAAACATCGAGAATGAATGGCAAAAACTAAAGTTTTTCCCAAGGATACTAGTGAAAGAAGCCAAAAGCTGGTATCGGTCCTTAGAACTGGAATCCATTCGAAGGTGGAATATAATGTTAGAAATGTTTAATGATAAGTATCAAACGTACTCCCGAGTGTCTAACCTACAAAAGCAAATCCAAGGATGGAAGTAGGGAAATCATAAACCCTTGGATGCTACCATGGGCTACTATTACACACTATTACATCGTTGCCCTAGCCATGGTTATTCATAGCGAGATCAACTATGCCATCTTGTAGATGGACTATGAAAAAAAGAAAAAGAAAGAAGTGGAAAATGCACGTAACAAACGTAAGGGAAAAATGGCCATCACCAAAGAGGTTGTGAATTCAAACAAGAAAAATGATGGTGGTTGTGAGATATGCTAATATGGCCATCCTAAGGGATGTTGCCCAGTGAAATCACATCTACAAGAGTTTGGGGTGTATGCACTCAACCTACAACTTAATAAACGGAAAGCACCCTAACGGTTACCTTATCCCCAAGGTAACCCAACGCAGTTCCACCAACCTTCAACATATTATCCAAGTGGAACTCCATCACAACCCATTAAGCAACATCAATAGTGGCAATACCCATAGTCATGGGGGATGCCACCACCAAGGCAACAATACCCCTACCGACAAGTAGACCCATATGGCTACTACGTGTAGCAGCTAATCTCTCCACATGACTCTGTTGGTCATGTGACACCACAACATCACTACCAAGCTCGAGAGTATTATAGGACTCCTTCTCCTAGGGGAGATAACCCATAAACATACCATTCTCAAAATCCATCAGCAACTTGCACACCGATAGCTCCATTACCACCTGCTCCAGCAATGCAAGGGGAACTCCCCACTCAACCATAGCAACACAATGCCATGAGGGCTGTAAATCTTCAACTCGTTGCTAGTTCTGACAATTGTATGAAGAGAAGACCTTTATTCAAAAGCAACAATCCAACCAAGCCCTCACAACCACAAGTAGTTGAACCTCTGAACACCTCCCCATCAATTAAGGCTTTAGAGCTTCCTTCAAACCAAACACCAAGCTCAACACATATGGTTATGTTAACACATGTCATTACTAACTAGATTAAGGTGGGCCACGTTCCCAAGAAATTCTCTAATCCAAGAAGCCCTCTATTCTATCTCCAAGTCACTGGGAATGAACCATGTAAAGCTCTTCTAGACTCAGGTTCCGGAGTCAACTTAATATCACAAGAGATGTACAAAGCCTGGAACCTACCTCCATTAAGGAAGAGCAATATTCTCCTAAAGCTAGTTGACCATCACTATTCCCTTGGGACAGGTGGAGGACATCATTACCATGTATGTGGGTGGTCATACCCAGCTGATTTCCTAGTGATACAAATAAACAATGATAAAGGGGACTTTCTAATAATAATGGGAAGGGCATGGCTAAGTATCATAAATGCACACCTAGGAATCCATGATCTTTCCCTGGAAATATCCAAGGAGAACACTTTTGGGAAGATTAAGAAGAAAAAGGTTCCATGCATCACATACAGTTATACAGGGTGTGATTGTGTGCAGAAATGTTTAGCATTGCCTGCATGCCACAGGTGTGCACGAGAAATTAACATACAAAAGTGCCTATATGTAGCAACCACACAACAAGAAGACACCCAGTGGTTGATAGCTAATCAAGAGAGCAACTGACCAACATGCATGGAATTAAATAAGGGAATAACTTGCACCTACATTGAAAGCTTAGAGGAACCTTCCAACTCAGTCACAGGGGAGATGGCCACCTCTGCTAATCAATTAAGGACCTCAGTTCCTTTTTAAGTTTTTGTTTTATACATTTTTGTTTTACAAATTTCTCTAACTTTTCTTTCTTTCTTTTTTGCAACATTGTTTATACTTTTTCATTTCTTCATGTGTTTGTTTGTTTTGTTAGGTTAGTCACCTAATAAGTGCTCCTAATGGTGGTATGAACTATATTCTATTCATTGCTAATGTTTGGTTTTTACCTTTGAGTTATAATGTTGATACTAAGGTATGGTTCTTTTGATATAGTAGGCAATGAGTCCACGTCATCCATGCATTCATAAATTTCTATGGTTTCTCTTAGCTTGGAATTGTATGATCCCTTTCTTAAGAATAAAACTATTAACGAATTGGTAACTAGGCATTTCTCAAACTAAGGAAGGACTCAAGGACTAAAAAGGATGTGACTTCAAGGGGATTTGATGCATTTGTGTTCGCCATTCTCTTGGGTGCTTGGATGTTTTCTTCTTGAGTTTTCCTTACCATTCTAACATTGCTCCATTATCAGGAAGCTGAGCTAATAAAAATAATAAGTCTTTGCATGGTGTGGTTCTCATGCAAAGAAAAAAAAGAAAAAAGAAGAAAAGAAGAGAAGGGTGAGAATTCAAAGCACATCCCTTAGACAAAATAATCATCTGGGCTACAAGCACTAGTTATGGAACTAAACAAACATGTTTCCTCTAACTAAGGTCCTTTCTCACTTCCTACTTTCCTCTTTCTCGTTTCCTTGGAATGGTGGTGACTTTTTGGTAGAAGCATTCTTGTTACTTCAAGTGGATGGATTGGCCAAATGTATTAATGTGAAGTCACTGGATGTGGATTATTTGAGGCTGGATTTGGAATGAGATCTACTAAGTCACATTAACCATTAATACAAAAGGGGTTTACACCACTTTGTTCTTGAGACTCCATTCCATTCTCTTCTTTCCATTTCTCCATTTTCCACCTCATTGCCAGTTGTATCAGTAATCTATATTTTGGTTGATACATTGTTTTCTTTTTGGTAAATTCTTGTGGTTAAGAATTTAACTCTTACTTCTGAATGACATTTTTAGAGCCTACAGACTCTTTGAATGTGGGTTTGTTAGGGCATAACAAGCATGAGCCTACTTTGGGGAGGACCCACTGGCATTCCTATTTGGTGCATCAGTTAACTTCTTTCCCTTAAACATTTCTACAATCAATATTTAATTTGTTCATTTCCACTTCTACCATCCATTTTATTGGCATTGACGTTGATTCTTTCTTCTCCATCTTTCTTATTCCTTATCTTTTTCCATTCTATCGCTACCGGAGGATTGCTCTTAGTCATGGGGATCCTGGTCCAATTTTTTCAATTTTCTCTTAACCCCTACACCTTGGGTAGTCACCAGTGTTATATCTCCAGAATCCACATTAGCCATGTCACAACTCAGCTAATGGACCTTACACCGAGGTAAGGTATCAACTGCATTGTGATTTATTTATCCTTGCTAATATGAGACTGTGTTGTGTGTACAGATGGCAATCATACAACAATGGATTGGACCTAGAGGGAACACTTAGGATGGACTGGTGTTGGAACAGTTATGCAAGGAATAGGATTGATGGCATGTTTATGGATGGCCAACGGAAAGCTCAATCTTGGCATTGGCAACAACAAACTTCTTCTTTTCTCTCTCTCTCTCTTCTCTCTTCTCTCTTAGTTGCCAAATAAGGCTGGATGTCAAATGCGTATAGTGTTCACTCTTGTGGTCATGAACACTAATATTGCCATGTGCTATAATGATGATCCATTCACACATCATCCCATTTACCATTAGTGTCATTCAAGTCAATAATCTCATACCTTCCCAATATTTTGTAAGGAACTTGAGGATGAGTTTTCATTCAGTCATGGGGGTATGATGAGCTACGATATCACGTACATGATATCGCATCCACCCCATGATATCGCATCCTACCTCATCTTCTATAAATAAGAGGTGGCGCCCTTTTTTCTGAGGGGAGTTAGACTTAGACCCTTAGCCAAACTCTTGTAGTTTTACCATTCTAGAGTTAGAATAATTTCCATGTGCCCGTAGTAGGAGTCATAGAGTGAACGGATCTTTATTCAAGCAAATTGTACTTGAGCACACATTTTTGTACGGTAATAAAGACGAACTTTATGATACACCTTGTAGCATACGGATTAAGCTAATTAGTAATTAATTATTGTTGAATGTTTAATTCTTTCCTAGTTAATTAATCTCTCTCTCAACCCTTGATCCTCGTAGTTAAGTGCACTCAATACTACTGCTTTGAGCATGCGTGAAGTGCTTTGTAACCCAGTAATGATTAGCGTTTGGTAATCCCAGCAACGTTGCACTGGTTCAGGATGTGTACGGCAAGTGGAAATGGATACTGGTGTTAGGACAATTAGAACTTAGTTAATGAATAGTCAAAGTAAGTTAGTCACTTAGTTCTCTTTCCCTTTCCCTTATTAGCATAAGACATCAAAAAGATAAAAGTTATAAAAATCATGTACCTCAAGCTTACTTAACCATACAACCATGACAATACAAGTAAGTTTGGGAAGACAATGATTGATTACCCCTAAGTGTTCCATTAAGGTGTGTAAGCACTTAGTCCTTGGAGTTCGACTGGATCACGCATGAGACGCTCATATTCGTATGGTTGAGTGTAGGGGTACCTTGCCACTCATCATATACTAATCGAACTATTAAACCACATTGCCAACCTCAACAAAGGTTGAACTTAAAGCTCAAGGAAGTTGTCAAATAGGAATTAGAGAAGCTGTTAAAGGCAAGGTTCATCTACATTATCAAAGATAGTGAATGGATTATCCCATTAGTCATTATCCCAAAGAAGAGTGGTAAGCATAGGATTTGTATATATTTTTAATTGTTGAACATAGTAACATTCAAAGATCATTTCCATTTGTTATTTGTTGATCAATTTTTGGATATCATTCTGGGGCATCAATATTATAGCTTTCTGGATGGATATAGTAGATATAATCAAATCCATATTGCACTAGAAGACCAATAGAAAATAATGTTTACTAGCTCGTGGGGAATATTTGCATATAGGCAAATGTCATTTGGCCTATGTAAAACTCCCACCGTGTTCCAAAGAACTATTCTCTACATCATCTTGAAAAAAATTGGTAATGGGGTCGAGATATTCATGGATGATTTCTCTACATATAGGCTTAACTTCAAACAAGCATTGGATCACTTAGATTAGATTTTGGAATGATGCATTGAGAAAAATTTAAAGCTCAATTGGCAGAAAAGCCACTTAATCGTCCAAGATGACATAGTTCTAGGACATAATGTATCTTGTAAAAGAATAGAGGTAGATCTGAACAAAATTAGAGTCATCCAAAACATCAATCAAAGACCATAGACAATCAAGGATGTCACATCATTCCTTAACCATACAAGATACTATAGAATATTTATTGAAAATTTTTCAAAGATTGCATAGCTGATTGTTGAACTAACAAAGAAAGATATGTCATTCTAGTTGTCTAAACAATGTGAGAAGATATTTGAGAGCCTAAAGTAGAAACTAATCAAGACATCAATCCTCCGAGCTCTAGATTAATCCAAGCCTTCCCACATCATGATTGATGCTTCAAACTATGCATTAGGAGTAGTGTTGACCCAATTAGATGATAAAAAATAACCATATTACATACATTGCACTAACAAAAGCATTACCGGATCACAACTTAACTATACCACCATAAAAAATAAGCTTATGATTATTGTATATGCACTTGAAAAATTCAGACATTATGTGCTCGAGTATTTCATCTATGTTCATACAGACCATAACACAATCAAATTTTTAATGAACAAACTAACAATAAGTCCAAGAATGATACAATGGCTCATCATACTCTAAGAATTTAACATAATAATAATTGAAAAGAAAGGGACTTAAAATGTTGTAGCCAATCATCTATCAATATTAAGATGGGATTCTTTAAAAAATTAAGAACCATTATTAGATCAATTTCCTAATGAAAACTTATTCATAAAGATAATAATGGTTGAATATTTAGCAATAAAGCCATGAACTATTGATTATATGATATATCTAACTATACAAGAACTTCTTGCTAAGTGGCATAAAAATCCAAAAGAATAGTTTCTCCATAGAGAAAAATGTTACATGGAAAGGGAATCTTTATAAGATATGTGTAAATGGTTTAATATAATGATGTGTTCTAGAGAAAATTTAACAATGAGTTTTGCAAGATGCACATGAAGAACCATGTGGTGTTCATTATATAAAATGAAACCTTATTCATAAAGATAACAATGGTTGAATATTTAGCAACAAAGCCATGAACTATTGATTATATGATATATCTAACTATACAAGAACTTCTTGCTAAGTGGGATAAAAATCCAAAAGAATAGTTTCTCCATAGAGCAAAACATTACATGGAAATTAAAGGGAATCTTTAGAAGATATGTGCATATGGTTTAATACAATGATGTGTTCTAGAGGAGACTTAACAACAAGTTCTGCAAGATGCACATGAAGAACCATGTGGTGTTCATTACATAGGATGAAGAACAACACTAAAATTGACAATGGAAGATTACTTTTAGCCTACCATATTTAGGGATGTACATCGATTTGTACAATATTATGAAATGTATCAAAAGGATGAAGGATTGATGTCTAAGAATGAAGGATCATAACAATGGTTACAGCCATTAGAACCATTTGATATTTGGGAAATTAACCTTATGGAATCCATCACATCAATGTCAAATGGAAAGTCCTATATTATTGTAACTATTGATTACTCTACTAACTGGGTAGAAGAATATGTAGTTAAAGATTACATAGCCAAAATAGTTGTAAAATTCTTTCAACAACACATGATGAATAGATTTAGAGTATCACATATGCTAATATCAAATAATAAAACCCATTTCACTATAGCTACATTTAAGAAACTAATACAACAACTTGGGGTCAATCATAAACTCACTACACAATATTACCCCAAGCAAATGGTCAAGCTGAAGTAACTAATAGAGAGATTACACCAATATTAACTAGAAGTGTTAGTAGATATAGGAAGGACTAGGGCATGAAACTTAATGATGCTTTATGGGCATATCGATTAACTTAGAAACTTCCTATAAGATATTCACTATATGAGTTATTTTATGAGAAATTACCTACCCTGCCAATTCAAGCAAAAATAAATACCCTTACAACTACCTATATACTTAACCTGGATTTAGACTTAACTCACAAGGAGTGATTAATAAATCTTAATCTAGTGGATGAAAATCAATTAGTCACCCAAATGAGTGATGAAATTCATAAAAGATTATTCCAAACATCAATATGATGTCAAGATTAGACAAGTTTCTATTATAACCCAAATCATGTCACACAAGGGACAAAGTTTCAAACTTTATGAGAAGGACCTTATATTATACATGATACATATTAATAAGGCACCATGGAAATTTATCACCTAACCAATCATAAAAGCTAATTCTTGTTCATGTTTAGCAAGTCAAATCATTCCATGACTTTTCTTCTTTTAGAGATTCTATCTTAAATACTAAACCACTTACTTCCCATTTGATTTTTCAAATTTCTACCTTAGACAATAGTTGTGGAGGTGTCATCTTTTGTACTTAGGCACTAAATACTCTTTTTACATTTTTCTTACAATTTTTCTAAGTTTCTACCATTTTCTACAATCTTTATTATCTTTTCTATTCTTTCATAGTTTTCACATTTCTTATCATTTTTCATTCTTTAATACCTTTCAAATTCTTTATATGTTTTTATATTCTTACCTATTTCTCATTCTTTTTATAGTTTTACCATTTCTCATGTCCATATTTTTGTTGATCTTTCTCATAAAGTGTAAAGAAATAAATAGGATGTAGTTGAAATAATAAAAATTTCACCTTATGTTATCAAATCTTTAAAGGATTGATTGAATATACAGTAAGTTCACATCATTCATCCACTCATTTCTAATAATAAAGAGGTTCTTACCATGGATATAATGGCATTCTTTTTACAATAAAACCAAAATAAACCAATGATCATTATGTCTAGATAGAAATGTTAAGAACCAAGTAGAAATGAAAAGGATGTGACATCAAGGGGATTTGTGAATTCTCAAAAGCTACTACTATTAGTCTTATTATGTTACTAAGTTGTATTATTTACTTGAGTTGTAACAAAGAATGAAAGTGTGTTCTAAAATAAGTGCCACCTTGCCATGTCATTAGAGAGACATGTTACCCATGCCTGAAGGTACTTCTCTATCTAATGGACAAGTCTCCTTTCAAATAAACTATGTAGTTAATAAATGGCTTCCTAGTATTTCATGGCCAAGTAATGATATTTCTTGTAGTTACAATAGTCTTATGGTTATTAGTTTTGGAATGATATAATGCAATGTTATTGGTAAGTAGTATGGACTTGGTTTAGATCATAGATAGAAAGGTTAATGATCATGTTAACCATACATTACACATATAATTCATTATGCTTATGGTAAGACACCTCACATCTCATTTTCTACAATCCTTCCTAATACCACTTCACCTCACTATTATATATAATTATAATGTGATGGTCTTGAATAATATAGTATTATTTTCTTATTGGGGCAATACTAACACGTATATTTTAGAAAACAAATATGATTTACATTCAACTCCTTGAGCGTTCATTGACACTTATAGATGTGCTTACAAAAGGGTATTAGGAGCATAAGCCTTTTTTAGAGAGGACTCACTTGTATAAATCTTATGTTTCATACTTGCTACCCAATTTTACATCATCTTGTACCTTCTAAATACTTAAGCAATCATCATTATTCTCCTATATATTCATACTCACTCATCAATTTAGCAATTTTGATCAAAACATCTCCTAAAATCTAAATTGACTTACCTTATTCAAACTCATTCTTTCACATACTCTTGACAATAAATTCTTATCTTCTAAACATCATCTATGATCAAGAACCATTTGGATCATCTTTATGCCTTCCAAACTACCCATTTCATTCATTCTTTCCATTAGATTTCATAAAAATTTTGAAAATTTTAATGATGATATTGTAGCTACGATATTGAAAGGGTTGTAATATTGTATGAATGATGTCGCATCTACGATATCACTCTTATCAAAATCTATCTATAGGCATTAGCTATTAGGAAACTTTTTCATTTTCATAATTTCATGCAAGGAAAGTTCATGTTATTTTTCTCTCTAAAAAATTTCATATCTTCCTCACCACATGTCCAATTTGAGCCATTCTTGATTCATTTTTCTCATGGAGTGACCATCTTAGTTTTGGGGAAGAGCATTGCATATAGTTTTTTGTGAATTGCACTAAATTTTTCTAACACCTAAAATAAAAATAAGGATAATAACAATAAGAGATAATCACATTCTAATCTACATAAACTTAATATTTCCTTCTAAATGACCATTCAAATATATTTTAAATAATAAATCAAAGATTTTGATAGGTCATTCAAGATAAATTTTTTTCTAATTGTTCGAAAATATTGAATTGAGCATTTTTCTTATAAAGGGTTTTGTTTGAGTAACAAATTTTTCTAACTTTGCAATCTGAATTAAAAATAAACTGATAACGAAGAATGATTTTGATTGAAATCCAAAATCTAGTGAAGGGTTATGAACTATTAGACTTTTTTTTAGAATATTTGAATAATATTAAAAATCTTTATGATTGCAGATGCCACCAAAGAGACCTAAAGCTAGAGGACCATCATACTCAAGGAAGAAAAGACCCAGAGGAAGAGGCAAAGGATGAGGCGTAGAATAAACTTCTCTTGCAGATCAAGAAGCATAGTCCTAGAGCATTCATCAGCCCACACTTGCAATAGAAAAATTTGTGTAGGTAGAAGCTGATGCACTACTAGCTCTAGAATAGGGACAATGTCTTAAACTCTCCAATGGGTGTCTTTAGGCTATTCATGAGAAGTCCATCATGTCCACTATCATAGCGAAACTCAATTTTGGATCCTTCATAAATTTTCCACTTGTAGAGGACTACGAACAACTACAAGCCTCTCACTTATGGCCAACCATCTCAAGCAATGAAGAACGTTATTTGGAAGAAGTCCATCAATTCTAGCAAAATAAACAAGATGATGCAACTATGAAGATTGAGAAAGTAACCATACCCTATTCAGTTGAAGCAATCACAAGGGCACTGAATTTCCAAATGTTGGTGCCAATATCACTTAAATATCTACAAAGTTCAACACAAATGCATGAAATTTATGGCTACAAAGGATGTATGAAATCATAAAAAAAGAGTATGGTGGATTATCTACTCTTGAAAAGATCTACTTCAATAGTGGTACATACTGCATTTTTCCAAAAAAGAGGCTTAATTGAATTTCCACCTTTGCTACTGAGGAAGCACTATTTTGATGGGGAACTTCCAAGACAACATTTCTCATCTACTATTTCTAGAAATATAAAGAAGGTTTGAGGAGAAGAAGATATGGAAACCCTCTTTTGCATTTTCTTATCTTATTAGAAAGTTATGCCAACAAGTTGGAATTTTTGACTACACTAATGATATTCTTTGTAAAGCCAAAAATGCATCATATGCTAAAATTTCCAAACTAGGTCACCTAAGAAAGATCAAGTAGAGAAACAAACAAGTGCTAAGGTTGTAGCAGGATCAACACTAGTGGCAAACATTCCATGTATAGGCATAAAATAAGCAATACCTAGTGGGTCAACTTGAACTACAAAAAGAGCAAGACTAAGTGCTCCATTAGCACAACAAGATTATAGGCCTTCAATGAGCCATCTACATCATATAGAAAAAACAATAAGTTGGGGTAGCAAAGAAGTCTCAAGAATGTACAAAATCATAGATAATACCAAAAAACCTATCATATCCATAGGATCCACAAGTAGGCAAGTATCTTTGTAGGAAGAAGAAGATGATGAATGGGAAAATCAAATTTTAGGAAACACTGCATCCTTTTAGGTGACATTAGAGACTAGAGAAGGAGCCACTATAGTGCTAATGGAACACCAAGATGTAGCAGAAGTGGCAAAAGTCATAACTATTTACAATAAAGAATCCTTTAATGTTCCCTTTGTGCCACGAACAGATATAACTGGAGCCAAAGGTGTAGACACCTTAGTTACATCATCAATGACCCCTGCAGAATATGAAGATGCACTAGAGAGATTATTGCAAAATGGACAAGTTATGCAAAATATTTTTGATATTCATAGCAATATCATTAAAATATAGTTAGAATTGATATCCAAAAAAGGCAAGTTATTCATGGCAAAAACAAGGATGCAACATGTAGAAAGTGAAGTGTAGAGGTTACAAGAAGAATTAGATGCATTGAGAACAAATAGAGAAGACCTTGCATGACATATTGCACTTGACCAATTAGCATTATTTAGTAATAAATAGATTGGTCAACTAATAACTAAGCAAAAATATATGGGGATGGAGAAGGAGAAAGCAATGTGGAATACCTCAGTAGCAAAAGCCCAAACATATGTACATCCTAAGGCTATTACTACCTTAGAAGAAGAAAACAAAAGAATTTCTATAGAGAATTTAAGATTGACAAACATTGGAAAACAAAAGAACATACTAGAAGAAAGCATTCATCATCTTAGAGATCAATTTACTAGATTCAACCTCAATATCAGACAATTAGTCTATGAAAACAAGACCCTATTAATGGAAGAGGTACATGTAGTTAGACAAAATTTAGCCATTAAAATCATCATGTATTAAAATGAGGCCAAGAAGGATGAGAAGCTCAAAGAGCACTTTAGAGATCAAGTGGACATGTACAAATAGATTAATAAGAAAGAAATCCAAATGGCTAAAGCTAAGATTAGTTCTATTACATAGCAAACACCTTATTGGCAACCTATCTTGGATAGTCATGAGTAGCGAGGTACCCCTACACCCAACCATATGAATCACTAAGGCATTACCTGTGATTTGGTCAAACTCCATGGACCTATAGTTTTCTCATACACTAGTTCCTCTAGGAAGTGAAATAGCATTGAGAACGTTCGTTATCTTCCCAACTACACTTGTGAGGCTCAAGGGTATGGTTTAAGTGTAATTGAGATATATAAATTTTTGTCGTTTTATATTTTATGGATGTAATCACCTACAACAAGAATAAAGGTAGAGCATATTAAAAACTAATGTCTATTGTCTATTTAACCTAACACAAGTAACTGTCCCACTTTCCTGAACACATATAGCACTACTGGGCTACCAAACATTAAGTGTTGTTGGGTTACCAAGACTATATGAATGCTCAAAGTGGTCGTGCTTGTGTTCATTACTTATTGGAAATAAATTGCTTAATCAAATGCATTAAAGTAAAGAACAAGAAAATAAAATTCAATAAGGAAAATATTAAGTTATTCTCAGTGTTGCAAGGATTGTCAAAAGAGTTTGTTTTATTCCTATCGCACTACTGCACTCAGGTACATCAATGCTCAAACAAAGAATCATACACACTTTAGACTCCTTCTATGGGCACCCAGAAAATATTCTAACTCTAGGGAGAAGAAATAGCAAGAGCTTTGCTACCTTGCTTGAAAATTGAAAACTAACTAATGAAAAACTTTCCAAAACTAGAGCCTAGGCACCGTATTTATAGAATCAAGGTATATACCTTGACATCGAACATCTGACATTGGATCTAGGCCCCAATGTCACATGTGCAATGTTGTGGCTGACATCAAATGGTAATTCATCATACCCCCACAACTAAATGAAAACTCATCCTCGAGTGAAGAAGAGAAGGAATAAGTTCTTTACAATATAACATATTGGGTAGGTATGGGATTATTAATTAACATGATAAACTAACTCAAATGAAATAGACATTTAGACTCTGAGTGCCCAAGTCTATGAAATTACAATTTTTACAATAGTGGGTGTTCATGAGAAGAGAAGTGAACACCCCAGAGAATACTAACATCCAACACCTCTTGGCAATAGGAGAATGAGAGAGAGAGAATAGATCCTTCAATCATGAATAGTCCTCATTGTGTGGTATTGCTGCATCATCCTTGGTGAAGATAGTTTAGCTTCCAATCCATGCTTCCCACTACAATCACAACAGGATCATGAATTAATATGCTATGTATAACACATAACTGTTAAATGCCTTGTCTCGTCGGTGGTTACACTTGGCTAGGTTGTGATTGTGGTTGATTGGTTCCTTGAGTAGTGTTAGCGGGAAGGTTGATAGATAGGGTTAATTAAATTAAGCAGTCTATTAAATTTGAAAAAGTTCAATACAAGGAAATATTTGAAGAGGGTATAAGAATTCACAACAATGAAAAGAAGAATTCACTGAAAACTATTGTGAAGATGTGTACAATTGGATGTCATTGATGGGATAAACAGAAAGAATTTGATTATAAAAATGTCTAAGGATAAAGAACTTAACTAACCCAACCAAAAGATATGCAAGTGGATCCTCCCTAACTTAAGCACATGCCTTTTATGCCCTTGCAAACTTCAAACCAAAGAGTCTATGGGTTTCATGGATGATTAATGGTTACATAATGTTAAGTACAAAAACCTGAAAGTAACTAACTAAGAATTTCAACACATCAAATCAGGACATCGAACCAAAACATGAAACTAATAGTGAGCTAGAACATGAAAAACATATATGGATAAGAAAGAGAGGGTGGAATGGAGTTCCTCATTACGATCACATGAAGTCCCTTGTAGATTTTGCGGTTAAATGACTTGATAGGATCCATCCTTAGTCCATACCAAAACCAATCACTTTTAGTGACTTCGCATCGACATTCTAAGACTAATCCATCCCCTAATACACAAGAGTGCTCCCACAAAACAACCACTGTTCCAAATTAGAGAAGAAGTAGGAAGTGAGGAAGGGCCTTAGTTAGAGGAGACAAGTCCCATAACTAGTGCTTGTAGCCTGTTTATTCTATCTAAGGAGTGTGTTTTGAATTTTGATTATTTTTTTTTTAAATGGGAACCATACCATGCAAAGACACATGCATTTATTTTGTCCAAGGGGCATGCTTTGAATTCTCATCTTTTTTTTTTTATGAGAACCACACGATGCGAGAACTTATTCAACTTCCTTTATTGATTAACATGGAATAGTAAGAAATTCATGGAAAGACACATGCACCCAAGGAAATAGAAATGTACAAAAAATACTAAATCCCCTTGAAGCCACACCCTATTCAAACCTTTGAATCCTTCCCAATTCTGTAAACTACCAAAGTTACAAATTTATTAAAGTTTGATTAATGAAAAAGGAACTACATGTTTCCAAATTAGGGAAAACCATAGCATGTGTGGATGGGTGGATGTTGTGGACTCACTACCTATTACATGAAAAGAAACCATGTCCTAATTATTCGTAACAAAATTCAAAGCTAAAAATAAAACACCAAAAATCAAATAAAAAAATAGTACATACCACCATCAAATAACGCATTACCAATGTACCTGGCACTTATTAACAAAAAGGTAGAAACTCATACCAAATAAAAGAAAATTTAGACAAAAGTGTAAATTATTCAAGAAATATCAAATGTACTAATGATGGTGCAAAGAAAAAATTAGAAAAGACTAATAACATAAAAACAAAAAGATGTAAAACAAAGAACATGTAAAACAAAAAGTTGAAAAATGAAAAATGTGTAAAAAAAAGTTAAAAAATTGAGAAGCCATTTGAATGGTTAACATGAGTGGCCATCTCCCCCATGACTAAGTTGAAAGAAGGAGATTTGAAATATGGAGCATGGTTGTTCATCTAATGAGGTTGTTGTTGTGTTAGCTAGCTTATGCTCATGGAAAGGTTTAATTTGTTGAATGTTGATCAACTATTTCTTGTTTGGGCTCTCAGGTTTATAAATCATCATGGCCCTTGAAGGCAAAGTCGCATAAATGATGTAAGGTCCCTCCCACAATGTTTGGAACTTAGTTTATTACAATACATGTGTGGGGTTCCAGTAGAGAACCTTGTCTCTTGGTTGAAATTTAACTTTTCTAATTTTTAGGTCATGATGCTTTTTGTTATAAGCCATGTGCAACTCATTAGATGATAAGGCCACTAATCAATTTTTGTCTAGCAGGTTGAGATTCATTAATCTTTCTTTTTGGGCTAGACTTAAGTCAAGGTTAAGGTCACAAGCCATTGAAAGTGTACAGAGTTCAAATTGAATAGGAAGTGTTAGTAGTTTGCCATAAACAAGTTCATAGGGAAAGTAGCCTATAGGAAGTTTCCAAGTTGAGTAGTAGGCCCAAAGGGCATCATTCAGTTTTGTGCTTCAGTCCTTCCTATACTTGCTAATAGTTCTTGTTAGTATCCTTGTGATTTCCCTATTAGTAACCTCAACTTGACCATTAGCTTGGGGATGGTAAGGTGTTGTGAGTTTGTGTTCAGCCCCTAAGCATTGCATAAGCTTCCAAAAAGTAGTGCCTATAAAATGAGTTTCATTATCAGAAACTAATGCACATGGCACACCAAACCTATTTACAGTATTTTTTTATAAAAACCAAGCAGCAGTAGAAGATGTACAGTTGATGATGGCTACTGCTTCTACCCAATTCATAAGATAGTCAATAGCAACTATGATGTACACCTTTTCATTTGACATGGGCATGATGGGAACCATGAAATCAATGCCCCAAACGTCGAATGGTTCTAATGGTTGAATCCATTGTTGAGGTCCCTCCATTCGAGTAGTCATTCCACCATCCCCTGGGCATCGTTCACAAGAGTAGATGAAATGGTGAACATCCCTAAAGAGTGTTGATCAATAGTACCCTACCATCAAGATTCTAATGGTTGTGCATCTCTCAGCATATTGTCCTCCACAAGGACCTTCATGAGCATCTTGGAGAATGCACAGTTGATTGGCATCAAGGACATACCAATGAACTAGGCCATCAGCACACATCTTGTAGAGGTGTTCGTTGATCTCCATGAAGTGCTTTTCCTAGTGAAAAAATTTTTGTTTCCTCTAGTGGTCCAACCCTTATGACATCTTCTATGTGAGAAGATAGGTGAGAATGTTATCATACCATTTTGACTAATTGGACAATTGTTTAGTTATTGCTCTAGCAAAGAGGAGCTCATCAAGAAATGTATCGGATAATGGGCTTATTTCCTCTTTGTCATCCCATCACAATCGAGACAAGTGAGTAGCAACCACATTCTTAGTGCCCTTTCGATCTACCATTGTAAGATCAAATTCCTATAATATCACTAGCCACTGTATGACACGAGAGCTCACCATTGGCTTGTTCATTAGGAAGTGGGTCGCATTATGATCTATGTGCACAAACACCTTGTATTCAAGCACATAATGCTTGAACGTTTCTAAAGTAAACACCACCACCATCAATTCTTTTTCTGTAGTGGTGTGGTTTAATTGTGCACCTACAATGCTTTAGTTGGTGCTATGGATGTAGTATGGACATTTCTTATCATCTAACTACATCAACATAGTTCCCAAAGCATAATTTGATGCATCTATTATGATATGAAATAGTCTAGATTAGTTAGGTGCCTGTAGAATTAGAGTTTCCACAAGCTTTTCTTTTAGTTGCTAGAATGCTTTTTCACATTCTGAGGTCCAAACAAAAGGTGCATCTTTCTTTGTTAGTTCGACCAACGATTTTGTGATCTTAGAGAAATTCTCTATGAAACATCGATAGTAGCCAATGTATCTATGGAATGATCAAACATTTTTAAATATTTCTAGCTAGCAAGTTATTCCTTAGATGATCCTTATTTTTTCAGGGTCCACCTCAATTCCTACTTGCACTATTTTGTGCCCTAATGCAATGCCCTCTTGAACCATGAGGTGACTTTTCTGCCAATTAAGCCGCATGTTAGTTTCAACACATCATTTTAGCACTTGCTAAAGGTGGTCTAGGGCTTGCTCAAATATAGCTCCATAGGTGGAGAAGTCATCCATGAAGACCTCTACACAACTACTGATCTACTGTTAAAAGATGCTCAAGACTAAGTATTGAAATGTGGAAAGAGCATTGCATAGACTAAATGGCATCTTATGATATGCAAAAGTCCCCCAGGGACTTCTAAATGTTGTCTTTTCTTGGTCCTCCAGTGCAATTTGGATTTGGTTATAGCCACTATAACCATCTAGGAAGCTAGAGTAGCAATGCCTTGATATTGTGTCGAGCACCTAGTAAACAAATGGTAATGGAAAGTGAGCCTTGAATGTTGCCATTTTTAGCAGCCTAAAATCAATGCAAACCTACCACTGACCACCTTTCTTTGGTACAATTATGAGTGAACTAGCCACTTGCTATTCGCAATGGGATAGATGAACCCCACCTTGAGGAGTTACTCAATTTCCTCCTTGATGATTTGCTTCAATTTGAGGTTCAATCACCTCTATGGCTATCATTTTGGCTTCATGGCCAAGTCAATGTAAATGCAATGCTGGCATATCCTAGGATCAATGCTTGTGAGTTTAGGATATGACTAAGTAAAAGCTGCTAACCATCTTTCAACTACCTTCAATATCATCTCTTTCTATTCTAAAGTAATTCTTGCATTGATTATAACTAGCTTCTTATTTTTCAAAAATACATATTTCATTCCAACTGGTAATTTTTTCAGTTCAAGGGGCTATTGCTTGAAGTTCTCAGGAATTTCCAATTCTTCCCAATAGGTATCATCATTTGTATCATCGGAGAGTTTGTGATGAACTTGCTCTAGTTCATCTAGGCTCATGACATATTCACATGTCAGGCTCTCAACTGGTTCCATGCATAATGTACTACTTTCTGAATCAATGGTTAGCCATTGGATGCCCTCTTGTTTTGTGGCTATTATGTATAGATGCCTTTGAATTTCTACTTTTAGCGCACACTACTTACATGCAGAGATGGATGCTTACTTAATGGCCCAAAGTTTTTGCACACAATTACACCCACTATCGTTGTACATGATGCATGGAACTCTCTTCTTCTCAATCTTTCCAAATTCCTTTTCTTTAGAGATGTCTAGGGAAAGATCTTTGATGTCCATTCTTGCATCTATGGTGCTCAGCCATGCTCTTCCTATGATAATTGGGAAGTACCCTTTGTAGTTCTCCACGTTGATTACTAGGAATTCAATAGGATAACACCACCCATAGACAGTGGTCATAATGTCTTCTACTAATCCCAATGGAATGTCGATAAACTAGTCTACCAATTCTAATTTGATGTTGCTCTTCTTAAGAGGAGGCAAGTCCAAGTAGTGTACATCTTATGAGAAATCAAATTAACACTAGAACGTAAATCAAGAAGATCTTTGCATGGTTCATTCCTAGCAATCTGCAAATAAATTAGACTTCTAGGATCAACTAATTTCCTAGGAAGGTTTCTTGCATGAATCTAGTTTGACACGATGTGAGTAAGCATTACGATATGGATGCTTGGTAGAGTTTTGTTTGAAGGAGGCTCAAAGAAATTGGAAATGGAGGGAAAGGCAAAAGCAGGGTTGTCAACTACAGGTGTAGTTAGGTGGACTATAGGGTCAAAAGAAAGGTATTTTCTTTGATTAGGCATTCAGCCCCTCTGATTGATGATTGGATTGCAAATTAATAGCCCTTGTAGCATTGCATTGTTGCATTTTCTTAGGCAATTCAACTTGCATTGGTGGAGTAGATGGTAGTTGTGCAACTAGAGGAGGAGTGTGTGTAGGGATAGGAGGAGGATAAGGATAGGAGATAGTGTCCCTTGTTCCATGCAGAGATGGAGTTTGATAATAATCAAAAGGGTGGTAGTAAGGCTGTAACTGAGAAATGTGACTTGAAGAGTCACATGGAGACATGGGTTGTTGAACATGATAACCATATGGGTCAAGCTGCTAGTAAGGGTATTATTACCTTGGCAGTGCAAATGCCCATGATTCTGGTTACTACCATTATTGGTATTATTCATATAGTTGTGGTGGAGCTCTACTTGGATAATATGGTTGTTGCTGGTAGACCTGCCTGAGATTACCTTGAGGATAAGACAACCTTCTAGATGTTTTCCTTTGTGTAAGTTATGGATGTAAGGCATACACCCTAGACTCTTGAAGATGTGACACAA
>MNCI01004170.1:1845945-1900976 GCA_015680685.1 Gnetum montanum | reverse complement strand
GGGTTGTGAGTAGGGGTTCTTCGTGGTCATTTCATTCATAACATCTGTGATGTCTACGCGGTTCCCTACTCTCCCTTCTTCTATGCTATGATTCCCTAGAGTGCCCTCATCCTCGTTCTCGACTCTCTCATCGAGGTTTCTCACTCTGTTTACCCTTATCCTCACAGTTAGGTTCCTTATGACTGTGTCCTAATATTGAAGGAGAGGGTGAATGTGACAATGAAGGTAAAGAAGAAGGAGAACCATCGCCATGACGATGTTTCCTACCTTCTCTTCGGTGGTCTCGGCCTTGATCGTGATTACGATGTCTGCCCTTATCATGTGTTTGTGTTCCCTTGTTGAACACTTGGTGTTCGTGGGGATCAGAACCAAGGTTGTGAACCGTGGAGTGAAGGTTCTGACACACCACCTCCTCACCATCCTTAGGAGGGGGAACATCATTTGGTGGGGAACCTGTTGAAACTAGTTCACCATCAACAATTTTGCTTAAAACGTGCGGGACATTATGGGGCCATTTACCCTTCAAAGATGTGTGATATATCTCCTATTGCAAGTCCCTTTGATGTTGCGCTTCTGTGGGATGGTAGTCCCTTGTGTCATGGTCGCATGCAACGTATTCTGCGTATAACTGTGACATGCCTATTCCTGCAAGAGCACGAAGGAGCATGTTGGGGACTACTCAGTCTAGAGGCAACACTATGTTACCCTCCAAGTCTCTCCAACGTAGTTGTTCATCTTGATGGAGAATAAAGGTAAATTCGAGTATATACTACATGGAACTGTTAAGGAACTAACAGATCTTGGTTACGTGTGTTGTGTCGTCGATTGTCTCTTGTGTTGGTCCTAGGCGGTAAAGTGCTTTTGTGTGAAGAAGAAGACATTTTTGTCTTGTTTGGTATGCTATTTACTATTGTCTTATCTTTTCTTTTGATCAACCCTAAGGGTCCATTCTAGTGTCCCAACGATATGAATGATCTCCTATGTTCTACGTAGCACACAAACAACTAAGTCCCTAGCAACGGTACCAATGATGAGTGGCAAGGTACCCCTACATTCAACCATACGAATACGAGTATTTCACGTGCAATCCAGTTGAACTCCAAGGACTAAGTGCTTACGCACCTTAATGGAACACTTAAGGTTAATCAATCGTTGTCTTCTCAAACTTACTTGTATTGTCACAGTTGTATGGTTAAGTAAGCTTGAGGTATATGATTTTTATATCTTTTATCTTTTTAATGTCTTATGCTAATAAGGGAAGGTGAAGAGAACTAAGTGACTAACTTTCATTAACTATTCACTAACTAAGTTCTAATTGTCCTAACACCAATATTTGTTCCCACTTGTCGCACACACCATGAACTAGTGCAACACTGCTAGGATTACCAAACGCTACTCGTTACTAGGTTACCAAGCGTTACACACGTGCTCAAAGCGGTCATACTGAGTGCACTTAACTAGGAGAGTCAAGGGTTGAGAGAGATTAATTAACTAGGAAAGCATTTAAACATTCAACAATAATTAATTACTATTTAGCTTAGTCCATATGCTGCAAGGTTTATCAAAAAGTTCATCTTTATTGCTGTACACAAATGTGTGCTCAAGTACAATTTGCTCAAATAAAGATCCATTCACTTTAAGACTCCTACTGCGAGCACATGGAAATTATTCTAACTCTAGAATGGTAAAATTGCAAGAGTTTGGCTAAGGGTCTAAGTCTAAGTACCTAGAACAGGGAAAGTTGCCTCTTATTTATAGACATTGTGGCAGGCCACAATATCGAGGGGGCGAACACAATATCGTGGATGTGGACGCGATATCGCAGCTCATCAACAGAAATCTAGGAATAGATACTTATCACCATAGGATAGAATAACTTTACATTTTCATTGTACTTAGAAATAGAATATACATTCATCTTCATCATGTTTGCACTTAGCACTTTTAAGAGCCAACAATATCATATTATTTCATACCTCATTAAGAGTTAAACTATATGTTTTGTACCTCACTAACTATAAGTAGTTAAACTATAACTATGATTGGATTGAATATGGATTTATCCTAGCTTGCCTCCATAAACTTGGTTTCAATTGCACATTTATGAATATAATTTGTTGTTTTATTTTCTAATACTAATGTTTATATTATTACATTAGTAGGCATAAGTAACTCATTTTTCTATTAGAAGATTTGTTGGGAAGAGTTGTCCTCTAGCTCCTTATTTATTTATACTTACTACTCACTATTTGTTAAGCATTCCTTTTTCTTGCAAGGATACTTCATCAAGTCTTTGGAATTTTACTTTATAGAAAATGGAAAATTAAATTAGTAAATGGAAAGAAAAAAAGCTTTCTATGGTAGATAAATATTTAGTTTACAAATCTATGTTATCTGGTACTCATGTTTATGATTTATCTTATTAGGCTCTTACAAGATCTTCTTATATTAAGTTGGTAAAATTCATCTGAAATTTTTTGTGGGGTAGTAGTGATGAAAAGAAAGGCTTTTCCAAGATTGCTTGGCATTTTTGTACTCAATTAAAAAAAGGAGGATTGAGTCTTCTTAACACTTATCATCAAGGTCTAGCTTTGGTTGCCCAATGGATTGCTAACTCTATAATCATAGTAGTATTTAGAGTATTGTTTTTCTCAAAAGACTTAAGTAAGTTTTTCCTAGAAAACATCTATTTGGCAAGCACTACTATTCATAGTTGGCTTTTATGTTCTACTTTTATTTTACCACAAGGTTCTTTTATCACTAAGCCAAGTTGAAAAGCTTGGTAGTATATGCATAAGCTCTAGCATTTGAACAAAATTATAATTTCCTTTAATGTTATGGATATCTCTCCCAAGTGGTTTCTTATTCATGGTTTGCCTCTTGCTATTACAATACCTCGATTAGCTTCTTGTTGGTTCCAATGAGGTATTATTTCTATATCCTCACTACACTCACATAATCAATGTATGACTTGGTCTAAATATAAAGATAGTTATAGTATTTCTAATTAAATGAGAAATACTTTTTTAAGTATCATTTAGTAGCTTGAAGGTTTTATTTCTTTTTCAGCCACATGTAAATCTATTTTGTTAATCTTAAGTGGATGGATGACTCCTCTTTTTCTCCTTATAGTACTTGCAAAGCATACACTTTTCTAAACTCGGGAGTTTCAATTGCTATTAGATACAACCATTTTTGATCACTTGATGATTCAAAAAAGGTGATAGCATACTAGATTCAGAAGACATTAGAAGCTTTCTTGTTTTTCTAAAATTAAGCATTTCATGTGGTATCTTCTTTTGTAAGGTCTTCATATTGGATGGCATTTGATGTATTTGGCTATGCTAGAACCTAAATGCATGATATGCAATTTAGCTAATGAGTTTTTCATTCATTTTAGGATTGTATTTTTTCCATGCATGTTTGAAATTAGGCCTCTCTTATTGTTAATGATTTTTTTCCTCATGGGAATGTAGCTCTTCTTGGAGATGCTCCTTGCCTTTCTAAGGAGTTGCTTGCATCCTTGTATTTTGCATGCTATTTGGAAAAATAGATGCAATATTTTTCACAATCATGTAATTATCTATGATGAGTTTACTATACTATAAACAAACAATAAGGTGTTAGCCTAGTGGTATGGATCTTGGCCTGGTAACTCAAGGTCATAGATTTGATTCTACTAGGTAGCACTGAGTTATAAACTTTTATAAATCTTAGGGTGTACCTATGTTTCACTTATTTTGGGTTCCAACACACCCCCACTATGCTTCAAATAAATCAAAGTTATTCAAATTGTAATTTTTTTAAAGTTAAGTTTCAAGCTGGTCGCACTTTAATAGAGGTTAATAATCTTTTTCAACTAATGAAATATGCTTAAGCCTTGGTGTTGATATTTTTTGGCTATTAATAAGGAAGCCTTTAGTAAGAAGTCAAAACCTATGAGAGCACTTTTAAACAATGTCAAATCCTAATGCTTTTCTTACCCAAAGGGAAGGGTTTCTAGGATTGAGTTTAAGGATGAAAACTTGTAAGGGCATCCTCAAAATTATTAGACCTTTCGTTTTCTTTGTTGTTTTTGGAGCTTTTTTGTTATTGATGAGATATGTTGATGTACTCTATTTTTGATTCTTAATAGAATTATATTTTTGGGGTTCACCCCACCACCACCCCACTTCTTCAACTTCTATTGTAATTTATTTTTTTTAATTGTTGCATTCATTTTTCTTTGGAGAAAGTATTCTTCTTCTTTTTACAAGAAACCATAGTAATAAGACCCTTGACTTGGAAACTCTAAGTCATGGCTTTGATTTTTGTGGGCAATGCTGAGTTAGAAAGTTCCATGTGGACTATCTATCTTGAGATGTACCTATATTTCAATTATTTCGGGTTCCAACACACACATCCACGAACACTTATTGCCAAGCTACCTACACCACACCCGGTCGCCAACTACCACACTTCACCCCAACACCACCAAAAAAAGGAAAGAAAAAACAAATTGAAAAATAGGTGGGGGTTTTGGAATTGAAAAGAATGGCTATAAGTACACTCCAAGATATAAAAAAAACCATCACTTAGACGATCAATGCTTATCTTGCTAAGGTGGGGTTTGGGAGGGCATGGATGAGCAAAATCACTTCAAGTGATGGTTGTGACTAGGCTTGAATCCAAGTCTTATAACATGAGAAACAAATACTTTACCATTAATCCAAGTGGTGATCCATACTTCAAGACATACAACCAACAAAATACTTCAAAAGAGTTGCAAAGAAGCATAATGATGCCTAAAGTATAGGGGTGTTGGAACCTCGAAATTATTGTAATATAGGTATTCCTCAAGATATAGAGCCTAAGTGAAACTTTATAACTTAGCATTGCCCACTAGAATTGGGCTAATGAACAATGAGGTGTTAGCTTAATCGTAAGACTCTTGATTTAATTCTTAATCATAAGACTCTTGATTTAATTCTGGTGGGTAATGCTGAATTATATATCTTGGGGTATAGTTATATTACCCTTAGAATTGGGCTCATGGCTTGAAGCTTCGAAATCAAACATCTTACCACTAGGTTAAGAACTCGCTAGTTAATGCCTAAAGTATAACCATATATACATTGCAAGACATAGAGCAAATATAATACTTTAGAACCAACAACCCTTTACCTGGTAAAATAATGAGATTCCTTGGAGGGCAAATTAAAAAGCAAGACACACAACCAGGGTTCTCGTTCGCAAACCAATGAGTTATTTAAAAAGTACAGGGAAAACCCATAATACAACACGGCATTGCGAGTTTCAAAATAAGTTTTTCTGCTGAATTGACGTCGTTTTTAGCAGTCTTTGGTTTTCGCTGCGCTGCAAGTTGCAAGTTGCAACAGGGGACAGGGTTTTAGCTGAGGTAGCTTACAACTCGATCTTCATCCGAACATCTATTTGTTCTTCTTAACATTCATGCTTGCAATGCGCAGAGTAGCAGACTCATCATTTTGGTAAGCTTCGGCCGCTTTCAATCATATATCAATCCGTATGAAAAATACTAAAGAACTAATTTACGCAAAATGCGACGTAAGAACGAATTTTTTCTGCGATGCAGGGCACGAGCTAAGCTTCTCAATGCTCTGAGAGATTACGCTGCAGGCGTTCAAGCACCTCGAGATTTCTCATCGTATTCAAACTCGCAAGTATGTTTGGGAAGCCAGCATTTGCAGTTTTTCACAACGGCGCGGATTTCTGTCGCGGCGCCGCATGGTTTGTTTTGGAAATCTGGTGTTCCAGCCATTGACCTGGTCAGAAAATTTTCCGCTTCAAAGCTTGCGGAGGAAGATGAAGAAAGCGATGACTGGTCATCGTGGGAAGCAGATGATGAGAGCTATAGCAGGAAGGAACATCCGTATTTCTCTGATGCAGATTTGAATGCGGAAGTTGAGAATGAGCCACGGCTTTATGAAGTAGCCATGGCCTGTGATGTTAACGATCTTTCTGCTGCCCTTGACAAGTGGCTACTCGACGGCAATCATGTGTTAACTAGACAGGAAGTCGTGTCTTCCATGAGAGTTCTCCGCTCGCGCACGTTATACAAAAGGGCATGCCAGGTAGGTTTTTAAAGCTCTGTTACTGACGATGTTTCGCATGAAATTCGTGAAAGAGAGTTTTTCTTTTCTTATGTTTTTGTTTGTTCGACTTTATTTTGCTTTTGTCTGCATTGTTAAAGAAACGATATCTCTAACTTTTTGGTTTTCATGAAGTTTGGGATCACGTGAATCATTATAAAAGAGAATACATTACAATATATCAAGTATTCAAGACGAGTTACAATGGAAATTTAAATGAATGGAAAGCATTTTCATTGCTATGTCTTAGTGCCAACCGTTTTTTTTTTTTTTTGTTAAGTTCTAAGGCTATTACGTGCCAAATCAACCAGGTGTGTCCTGGTTTATTTGGTCATAGAAAGACATTTCGCTTTTTTAAAATAATTATTTGGTTCAGATTCCATTATTTCAATGCTTCTGAATTTCCACCCACTTTGGTATTTAAAGTAGTAAAAAAAAATTTCGTTTTGAAAATTGTGTTACTTTGTGAAACCAAAATGTTCTTATGAGGAGCTCCCTTGATTCCATAATCCAATCTCTCTCAATGTCAAAAACAGTAATTTTGAACAAGAAAGAAAATGAAAGCTTTATTCTTGCTTAGATGAGGAATTTATAATAGAAAGGAAGCCCACATTCCCAAGGACAGACAAAAGATTCAATCCAATTCTCACACCACACCCAAACAAGGATGATGTCCAAGACAATTGACCAAGACTCTCTCTTTACACTCTTCTAAACTCTCTTTCTCTCCAAGCATGAGGTCTATTTATGCCTTTCCCCGTCTCTTCATCTTCCCTCTTAATTTTAAAATTTGAATCTTTAAAAGTTTGTAGGAAAATGTCTCATGTTCGCTTGAGATGTCTTGGAGGACAGTGGGATGTCCTGCCCGAGACTTGGTAGTTACAGAGGAGGTGTCTTGAATATGGCTGAGGCGTAAGCTGAGACATCTTGGGGTCACTTGAGATGGCTTGAAACAGTTGAGCTGTCTTGGCTGAGGCGTTTCACCTGTCAGGGTAAAAAACAAAGCTGTTTGTTTTGAGTTCTGGAACCTCCGAACAACTCCAAGCAAGTCTCCATTGACCTTGGAACCCCTTGAGCTCATCAAAATAGGCTCAAAACACCCCCAAACATGCCAAAACTCGATGGAATCATCACAAACAAAACCAATACAAGAAACACACACATAGACACCAGCAAGACATACACACAGACAAAACCTTCACACAAAACACCTTGAGGATGACACATGGGCTGGGTGATATCCTCATCATTTTCCATTGTCAAGAATAGCACAATTGCATTAATTTAGGTTGTCATCAAAGCTACCACGTTCAAACAACCTGGATAAGGTAGGGCATTTGATGAGAACATCACCCAGCCCATGTCTAATCTTCAATATGTTTGTGCATAGATGTTTGTGTGTTGTTGTGTTTGTTTTTAATTGTTGTTTTGTTGATGATGATTTTAGGGTATTTTGACATGTTTGGGAGTGTTTTGGGACTATTTTGATAAGTGTAGGATGTTCTGGGGGGCTATGGCGACTTGTTTGAAGGTGTCCAGGTGTTCTGGGCCTCAAAATGAGCATTTTTAATTTTGACCCTGGCAGGTTAGACGTCTAAGCTGCATATTAGATGTCTAACTTGATTTCTAGACATCTATTTTGACATCTCTGAACTCAGGATAGACGTCCCCTGTTTCCTTTAGACATCTAATACAGATTGCAACGGACATAAAATTGAATGGTAAAGTGGAGGGAAGATGAAGAGACATGGGGGGAAGGATATAAATAGACCTCTTGGGCCTTCAATTTGATCAAGAGAGAGTCTAGAAAGAGAGAGAAGAGAGAGTCTAGGGAGAGAGAGGTGAGCTGAGAGAAGAGTAGAGAGAAATAGAGTCTTGGCAGGTGCCTTGATCATCATCCATGTGAGAGTGTGTTGTCTTTGATTGAGTGTGTGTGTGTGAGAATTTGATTGAATCTCTTGTCTGGCCTTAGGAATTTGTGTTTCCTTTCAGCTGTAATCTCTCCATTTGAGCAAGAATAAAGCTTTCATTTTCGTTTCTTGTTCAAATTTGCTGTTTTGTGACATTGAGAGAGCTTGGATTGTGGAATCCATGGGAGCTCCTCATGAGCATCCATTTCTTTGGTTGAGTATTCAGGATACATAGCAAAAGAAAAGAATGAAATGGTAATAGTTGTTTTCAATAATATTCATGATCGTTTTAAAGATACAATTTCATCTTAAAGAAGTTTCATATCAGTGTTTCATTAATTAGCAGTAGAATGGAATGTAACATGGCTCTAGAAGGTTCTTTAAGTTAACATGGAATTTCTTTACTGGTTTACTTTAATGTGGGTTATGTTATTCATTTGAGCTTTCATCTATGGTAAAGCTTGCTAAATTTCTTAATTTTAATCAGTTTTGATAATTTAAAGATTTACTTTGTTCATTTGCCTGTTACACAAGTGGGAATTTTTTTGTTTATTGTTGTTAGATTTTCTGGAACATGTATCAGCGCTAACCCCTTTGTAAATAATTCTTTATTTTTAATAAAAAAATTTCTTTTTAATGAGATATGTGCTCTAATGATATAAACATCCAGCAAACTTTCTATTCTGTGAAAACATTAAGGAAAAAATCGTTTGGAGTTGCTTTCCTTAGCATGCTGATTTTCTATTCTCAAACTTGGTTGAAATTAATGGTGTTTCTCCTATTTCATTACCTTGATATTTTTTTTCCTGATCTTGTTTGCTTATTTGGTAGGTAACATTGCAATCTACCTGTTTAGTTTTTGGCAGATTTTCTTAATCAAAAAATGGAGTTCTGAATCTGCTGTATAATGCTTCCTATGACCAAACATTCATTGTCTTGTTTTGCTTGTCCTTAAATTGCTCTTTCTTGTTCTAGTATAGGCTTCATCCTTTGCACAGTGTGAACTTATTCTAGAGACCTTACTGTATTGGGTAACAGGTATCATGCTTCATCTATCTTTAGACTTAAACAAAAAGAAGTGTAAGATTGTCAACAATACATTACTAGTGTACACCAGCCTTTGTATATTTCTTTTTATTTATTATTTATTTATTTATTGTTAACATTTTAAAAAAGAACATTTTATCAATAAAAATTGAAGTGCAATTAGAAATTTCTTGGGCTTTAAATATCAACGAACGATAATGGGCATATTTCTATTACAGTGTCATCATATTTTTCCTTTTCACTGAACCTGTTATGTTAATTAGTAGTATGGTTGTGGTCCATTGCTAATATTACAAAATGATATTGTTCATATAACAAGTTTATAGTTAATAATGAAAATCTTTCAAAAAAGTTACTGATGTATAAGTACTTGTCCCTGAGGTCGAGCCAGAATCCCTGTTTATACAACACTTTTTTTTCACTTATGAATATGGTATTAAATATTTAATACTGCGTTTGGAATGTTTTCCTAATGCATTAGAACCGTTTTGTACTGATAGGTTTCAAAATGGTTGAAGGCAAAAAGGACATTTGAATTTGATGATGCGATGCATGCAAATCATTTGGATCTACTTGCCAAGACTGTTAACATTTATAAAGCTGAAGGATATTTCAATAAAATACCTGCAGAGGCAAAAGGAATAAAGGTATACAGGAGTCTTTTAGGTAGATATGCAATGAAACGACATGTACCCAAAGCTAAGAAAGTATTCAACAAAATGAAAGCACTGGGATTTAACTTAACAGTATTTGAGTATAACCACATGCTGAAAGCTTATTTACAATTTGAAAGGGGAATCTCAGAGTTAATGACTGAGATGAAGGATGAAGGTATAATCCCCAATACAGAGACATACAGAATTCTCATACGCAGCAAAGGCTTGACAGGTGATATGAAAGGCATAACGTCTATTTGTCAGGAAATGCGAAAAACAGGTATCAAACCAGATGTTGGGACTCTTGGGTTGGCTGCCAGGCTGTACATTAAAAATGGAAAGACTATAAAGGCAAAGAGACTTCTCTCGCTGCTAGAAAAGAATTGCACTGATGATAGGCGTCATGCTATCAGAAATCTTGTTTGGCTTAATGCTTTGTTAAATAATGAAAGAGAGGTTGAAAGATTTTGGAAAGCAATGATGTCCTTGAATGATGTTTATTTGAAAGATTATGTTGCTGGTATCTTATCCTGGGGAAAACTTGGAAAAATAGATGTAGCCGAAGGGGTATTTGAGAGTATGTTGAATTCTCGGCAAAAGGTATCAGCAACACATTTGAATGCACTTTTAAAAGTTTATGCTGAACATAAGATGCTGAGCAAAGCAGAGGATTTGATAACACGTATGGTTAGCAAAGGGATTGAAATAAATAAGCAAGTGTTGGCCACATGTGCCAGGATTCATGTGAGCTTGGGGGATTTGAAAAGTGCAGAGACACTGTTATTTAAAGATTATGACAGTAAACCTCTGAAACCAGGATATGCGACACTGTTATTGCTTCTGCAAAGCTATTCAGAAGGAGGAGACATTGAAAATGCAGAGAGGATCTTTGATATGATGGGGAAACATGGATTTAAAAGGAGGAAAGCAGCATATGAAGCACTCATACAAGCTTACATCAAGGGTAATAAGTCTGCTTCTGACTTTGAAGATAGAATGTCTGCTGATAAATTTCATCCCAATGAAGAAGTAAAGGATCTACTGAAACAACTAAAAGTGATAGAGCAGAGTTCTTTGTCAGCATGAAGTGTGCTTTTAACAACAGTAGATTTATTTCAAGATTTTGTTCATTTGGATTAGCAGTGTATTTCAAAGAAGCTCCGATTGCTGGATGTTTACATTGTCTAACAAGCAAAACGTATTACATGAAAGGAGGTTTCCTATCCTTACGGTTGTTTCTACTTTGACCAAAACACTTGATATGTTCTTTTGCATCCAGTGAAACTGACATTGTTGACTGTTGCATTTATGTGTAGGAAAGATAAATTTATGTTTTACTGAGAATTTTCCAGTAAAACAACTATGTCAACTTGAAAATAATTTAAGGAGATTTCAAAATATGAAAAAAGGGAAATGATTTAATACAATTTTATCTGAGCATTGCATATACACTTTTATTTGTATGGCCTGATTAGTTAAACATCACATTTTGAGTTTAATGCTTAGAAATCATGTCCAGGCTTTAGCTCTTGCTAATGCGTAAATTGATATGCAGTTTTTGAATTATGTTTGAAAGGAAACCCATTGGGTTTATTACATAAAATAGTGTTTGTTGGTAGCATTGCAGTATTTCATTGTATCGTCATTGTAATGCACTTTGTGTGATTGTTTAAGCCATTCATTGAACAATTAGTAGATGGGTTGGTGGCACACTGCTTCGTAAGTGATATGTTATGCTTGCTTCTATAGTCCTTTTAATTTTTTAGTTTACTTTGACTGAATTTGGGAAGGTTATTAGTGGTGGCGGTGGTGTTTACGGTACACGGAAATTATGCTTATTTAGGGTCAATTGGAATAAAATAGTGTTATTAACTTGTATCGTATCATTGATTAATTATATCATCAGCGGCTCATGAAAGAGCATGGTACCAGCATGAAACCCTTTATTGAATTGAAACTTTTTTGACATTTGTTTTTTTGTATTTTTTTGAAGTTAACACAGTTGAAAACAAGCTTTATTCATGCCTTCACCTTCACCGGATGTGGCCGATGGCACAAGCTACAACAGAATCTGAAAGATTAATTAAAAAGATAAAGATTAAAGTTTTGTTACATTAAGTTATAGTTTGATGGGATATTCTCAAACCTATATACAATTTACATTACTAAACCATATTACTCTTGTTAGCTTAGTGGTAAGACTTTTGATTTGAAAGTTATGGGTTTAATTCTAGTCAATGCTGAGTTATAAAGTTCTAATTGGATTATACATTTTGAGGTGTACCTATATTACAATTATTTTGGGGTTCCAACACCCTCTTTCTAAATATTATATACATAGCGATCTGAATTCAGTCTAGACATTTGAATTTCTTTGGTATCATACTCAATCATGAATATCTTATATTTTAATATTGTCAAACCTTTACCTAATGTAGATCTTAGTGTAAAGCTAAAACTATTTACTATCTTTCACAAGTTTGAAACTCTAATTCTTCAATCTTTCAAATACATGATCAGATGAGATTTTTACTTTTTCAGTTGTGAATTAGATCTCACTACTGAACTTCATTGTAACTTGAATCTAATTTTACCTTAAATTAATTTAGTCTTCTTAGGATATTATTTGAACTTTCTTTAAATCTAATCTTAATTTTGGATATCTTCAACTTAAGAATTTTCCAAACTTTCTATTTTTTTTATTTTTTATTTTTTGTGTTGTTATTGCCATAGAATCGTTGGTTCTTTTATCATAGTTTTGTACCTTAGAATTTAATTATAGAACTTCAATTGTTACACAATCATTCTTTTTAGAATTTGCAATACTAAATTGATAGTTTTTATCTAGTACAATACTTTCAATGTCATTTTTAGTAATGAACCTTTTAGTTCTATATTGCTAACAAGATACTTTTATAGGATTTACATAGAGCATAAAGGTGTCATAGGTGTGACTCAAATTAACAACCTCTTGCAAATCTTTGTCATACAATGAGCTAACTACTTGGACCACCTCTCATTTTCAAACCTTCTTATTAGAGGCATGAGTGAGTTGGGATTGTACAAACTCAAACTATGTTAAGAAAAGTTCAACATTATTATTGAAGATTGCTTGGAATTGGTAAGCAACGATATAAAATCATTAGATATTGATTTTGGTCATCTTTGGAATTTCAAGCAATACTATCATTGAACATTGTTTTGGTGATGAGAATCAATGTAGTACCATCACTCATTGTAAAGCATGTGAATCAATGTTGATTAATAATGTTTGATCATTATTGCTTCAAACTGCTAGATGGCTGAAGATCAATAAGCTTGATGTTGCTTCAATTTTTTTGCACTTTTCTTGTCTCATTTCACTACTTTTGGTAATGCAAATTAATAAGGTTAAATTCTTATTGTTGGAAACTGCCTAGATCGATATGAATATATAGGCATGGAACTTTAATCTTTAAACATCTTAATCTTGATCAATTTTGATATGTTTTGATTCAAATTTGGTTTAGATCTACACAACTTGGGAGAAAGTCGAATCTAACAAGAACTAGTTGAAATTCATTGAAATATAACTTCTATGTGATAAATTCCCTTCAACAAGAACCTTAAACTTTCAAGAATGATTTAATCTTGAGCTTTAAGATAGAAAACATTCATATCTAATGCTTAAAGCAATAAACATTAATAATTCTAATGTAGCTTTAATGAAATATTAGATATATAAATTCAAATGTGAAAATAATGTGAAAAGTGGAAAAAAGATTATGAGAAATGGAAGAATGAATTTATAAGAACCACAAGAAAATGAAATAAAAGCTTTGAAACATTTAAAAATCCTTTTTCATTTGATAGCAATTCTAAAAAAGAAAGTTTTATTACAATGAACTTGAACAAATGAACTCAACAATGCTTGAAAAATACAAAATCAACTCTCATATGTCAGGGGACATCCCTATTTTTGGCTTTGAAAAATTCAACTTCTTCATTTAAGGCATGATTTAGGGACTATAGATACATGTGGTGCCCTTTGTATTTATGAAACCTTTTTGCAAACTTTAAACAAAGTCCATGACTTTAAACCTAGTTAATAACTTATAACATGAACTTTAAAAGTATAAGGACTAAATAATGACAAAGTAATATTAAAGCATAAGCATAGAGACTAAAAGCAAACATTCAATTCATACTATAACCAACACTTTATTCTTTAGTGTGTAATGCATATGTGAATATATTGGATGTTGAACATAGATTTTCCTTACGCTAATTTTCTTCATATGATAGTCCATCTTGTTTTCTTAGTGAGGTTTTGTAAGCATGTCTTCCAATTGTTAATTATTTTCAAAATATTTAGGTTTTATTATACCCTTATTTACTTTCATCTTTTATGAAATAATATTTTTGGTTAATGTGCTTTGACTTCTTATGTAGCACATGTTCTTTAGAAAGATTAAAAGCTACAATATTGTTAACATCTAAATCAATTAAGCAATTTATCTCAAAAAACCAATTTGTGAAAGTAGTAGTATGAGTCATAAAACATGGTAAAGACATTCAACCATAGAAACAAATTTAGCTTCATATGAAGAAAGGCTAACTCTACTAATGTAGGTCCCAAGCTTGGATATGAAAGGAGGAAGGTTAGCATTAGGTTGGCATCTAGCTGTAAAACCTTGCCAAATCTCATGGATGAGTTTCTTTTTTAAATTTTACAAATGCTAGGGCATTCCCTAGATGTGATGTACATCAATGAAATGATCGAAGATGATTTAAAGAAATAGTAAATAAATAAAGACCTAGCTTTTTATAAAGGCAAATGACGAAAAAGAACTCATGTAGCCAACCCCATTTTATTGGGACAAGGCTAGGACAATGATGATAATGAAGAACAACTAACTAAAGATTACTTCTTGGTCTTCAAATATGTTGAGTTTGGCCTATAAAAAATGAGAGCATCTAAAGTTGACTTTCTATAATCTAAGTCATCTTTCCAATATGCATCTGAATATACATGAAGTTCAACATTACCTTGAGTATAAATTAATGTTAAACTATAAGTTCTCTTGATATTATGCTTGAGAGTATTAAATTATGAAGTTCTAGGTTCTTGCGTAAACCTTGAGAAATATGTGCTAGAATGTGAATAGAAACTTATTGTATTAAGAAAATAAGCAAACCATTATTTTCATTTTACTATTTTCATTGTGTGTTATTTCATTGTCATCGATGAGCCTTCCAAGTGATATTGGACATCCGATATCAAGGCTTGTCTTGTTGCCTATAAATAAGAGGCGGGTGCACATGGTTTGGCAATAGTGGGTTAAATTAGTCTTAGTCCCTTACTCGAACTCTTGCCTTTTTCCTTTCTCAGAGTCAGAATTATTTCTAAGTGCCCGCAGTAGGATTCATAAAGCGAATGGATCTTTATTCGAGCATTGTGTACCTGAGCGCACCTTGTGGCCAAAAATAAAAATGAACTTTGTGATAAACCTTGTAGTATTCAGAATTGCTTATTTAATGTTATTGATAGTTATTTAATGCTTGCCTTAGTTAATTAATGTTCTCTCTCTCCTTGTTAACTCCCCCAAGTAAGCACACTCAGTATGACCACTTTGAGCATGCATGGAACACTTGGTAACCCAATAATGATTAGCGTTTGGTAATCCCAGTAGTGTTGCACTAATTCAGGATGTGTACAGCCAGTGGGAACAGATGCTAGTGTTAGGACTAGTTAGAGCATAGTCAGTTAGTTAATTTAAATTGGTTACTTAATTAGTTCACTTCTCCCTTTGTAGCACTAGGACATAAAACATCAAAATATATAAAAAATCATATACCTCAAGTTTACTTAACCATACAATGGCGCTATACAAGTAAGCTTGGGAAGACAATGATTGACTAACCCGTCTGGGTTTTGTAAAGGCGCATAAGCACTTAGTCCTTGGAATTTGACCGGATCGTGCGTGTACGCTCGTATTCATATGGTTGAGCATAGGGATACCTCATCACTCATCATTGACATCGTCGCACGATTTGTACAATGTCCAATGTCCAATGGGTAGAAGCAGCTGCTATTACAAATTGTACATCATCTACCGCTGCACAATTTGTTCAACAACAAATTGTTAACAGGTTTGGTGTGCCTCGTGTACTTATTTCTAACAATGGCACACATTTTATAGGTGCGACTTTTTGAAAGTTGATGCAACACTTAGGAGTTAAACACAAACTAACTACACCATACCATCCTCAAGTGAATGGTCAAGCTAAAGTAACCAATAGGAAGATTACAAAAATATTGACAAGAACCATTAGCAAATATAGGCGAGACTGTAGCACCAAATTGAATGATGCTCTTTGGGCATACCGCTCCTCATGGAAACTCCCTATAGGCTACTCTTCCTATGAGTTAGTGTATGGAAAACTCCCAATGCTTCCTATTCAAGCAGAACTCCGTACACTATCTACGATGTGCGATCTTAGCCTTGACCTTAATCTAGCACAAAAAGAACGATTAATGAACCTTGACCTGCTAGATGAGAATCGATTAGTCACCCTGTCATCTAATGAATTGCACAAGGCCTTTAATAAATGATGTCATGACCTAAAAATTAGGAACGTTAAATACCAACCAGGAGATAAGGTCCTTTATTGGAACCCCACACATGTGCCACAATGCACTAAATTTCAAACACTGTCGAAAGGACCTTATATCATTCATGCAACTTTTCCTTTAGGGGCCATGATGATTTACAAAATTGAGAGCCCGAATAAAAAATTTTTGGTCAACATCCAACAAACCAAACCTTTCCATGAGCCTAGAACAGCCAGTACCAATACTACCTATGTTGGTGGACAACCCTACTCGTTATTTCGAACATCCTCCTTCCAACTCAGTCATGGGGGAGATGGCCGCCAATGCTAACCATTCTAAGCCCTTAGCTCTTTTTGTATTTTTTTTACACATCTTTTCAATTTTACTTATTTTTTTACACCATCGTTCATATTTTTACTATTTCTTTGCTTGATTTACTTTCATTCGTCATATAATAAGTGCTCATGATGGTGGGTTGGACTATAATAATGCTGATTGCTAATGTTTGGTTTTTACCTTTGATTTTCAATGTTGATGCTAAGATATGGTTCTTTTGATAAAATAGGCAATGAGTCCACGTCGTCCATTCATCCATTCAACATTATGGTCTCCCTTGGCTTTGGAACTATACTATCCCTTTCTCTAAATAAACTTATTAATAAATTGGTGACTTGGTATTCTTCATACCAAGGAAGGACTTAATGGTTGAAAAGGGTGTGACTTCAAGGGGATTTGACACACTTGTGCTAGCTATTCTCTTGGGTACTTGGATGCTTTTCATGGGTTTTCTACCATTCCGCTATTGACCAAATATTAGGAAGTTGAATGAATCTAAATAAGTCTTTACATGGTGTGGTTCTCACACAAAAAAAAAACTAATGAGAATTCAAAGCATACCCCTTAGATATAATAAAGAAACATGGGCTACAAACACTGGTTATGGCATTGGAAAGACATGTTACCCATGCCTGAAGGTTCCCTCTAACTAAGGCCCTTTCTCACTTCCTGCTTCCCTATCTTTCTCTCCTTGGAATGGTGGTGACTCAATGAACACATTCTTGTTGCTTCACGAGGATGGGTTAGTCAAATGTATTGATGCGAGGTCACTGGATGTGGTTGGTGAGTCTAGACTTGGGATGAATTTTATTCAGTCATTGTAACCACATAATACACAAGGGACTTTACACAACCTTCCTCTTGGGATTCCATTCCATTTCCTCCTCCCCTTCCATATTTCTTTCCATATTCCACCTCATTGCCAATTTTATGATTAGTCTATGTCTTGGTTGACGCATTGTTAGTCTTCGGTAAACTCTTGTGGGTAAGTTCTTAACCATTGTTTCCATATGTCATTCCGAGAGCCTATAGACTCTTTGGTTTGTGGGTCTGTCAGGGCATAAAAGGCATGAGCCTGCTTTGGGGAGGACCCACTAGCATTCCTTTTTGGTGCAATTGTTAAGTTCTTTCCCTTAAACATTCTTTGCAATCAACCATTTCTTATTTCATCCCCATCCATGACATCCATTTATATTGGCTTCACCATTGTTATTTCCCTCATCTTCATTGTTCCTTTAGTTTTTCCATCCTATCACTACTGGAGGTTCGCTCTTAGTTGTGGGGGCCCTATCACAAATTTTTCCATTCAATTATCTATCTCACCCCTACACCTTGGGTAGTTATCAGTTAAAAACCTCTAACCCAGTATTTGTCATACCCACAACCCAACCAATGCACTTATATTGAGGTAAGGTATCAACTGCATTATGGCTTATCTATCCTTGCTAATTAGTGATTGTGTTGTGTGTGCAGATGGCAATTACATGAACAATGGATCGAGATAGAAGGAAGCACTCGGGATGGATTGGAGCTGGAGCGTTTACACAAGGAACAAGTTTGGTCATGTGGCTATGGATGAATAATGAAATGCACATCAACGTGCCTCATTTTCTTTTCTCTCTTTTTTTCTCTTCAAGTTGTTGGATGAGGGTCGAGATGTCATCTATGTACGATGTTCATCAAAATGGGCGTGAACACCAATGCTGTAATATGTTTGTCAATTCGTCCATTTGGCACTTTGAGTCTGTTATTCCCTATTGTTGTCAGTTCTCATTCAATCAATAATCCCATACCTTCCCAACATTTTGTAAGGAACCCGAGGATAAGTTTTCATTCAGTTGTGGGGGTATGATGAGCCGCAATATCGCATCCGCGATATCGAGTACACGATATCAAACATCCAATATCGGGGCATGTCTTGTCACCTATAAATAAGAGGCAGGTGCACTTGGTTTGACAATAGTGGGTTAAATTAGTCTTAGTCCCTTACCCGAACTCTTGCCTTTTTCCCTTCTTAGAGTTAGAATTATTTCTGAGTGCCCACAGGAGGAGTCATAGAGCAAATGGATCTTTATTCGAGCATTGTGTACCTAAGCGCACCTTGTGACCGAAAATAAAAATGAACTTTGTGATAAACCTTGCAGTATTTAGAATTGCTTATTTAGTGTTATTTATAGTTATTTAATGCTTTCCTTAGTTAATTAATGTTCTCTCTCTCTCCTTGTTAACTCCCCAAAGTAAGCACACTCAATATGACCACTTCGAGCATGCATGGAACACTTGGTAACCTAGTAATGATTAGTGTTGGGTAATCCCAATAGTGTTGCACTAATTCAGGATGTGTATGGCTAGTGGGAACGGATGCTGGTGTTAGGACTAGTTAGAGCATAGTCAATTAGTTAATTTAAATTGGTTACTTAATTAGTTCACTTCTCCCTTTGTAGCACCAGGACATAAAACATCAAAATATATAAAAAATCATTGACCTCAAGTTTACTTAACCATACAATCATGCTATATAAGTAAGCTTGGGAAGAAAACAATTAACTAACCTATCCGGGTTCTGTAAAGGCGCATAAGCACTTAGTCCTTGGAATGCGACTAGATCATGCGTGTACACTCATATTTGTATGGTTGAGTGTAGGGATACCTCACCGCTCATCAATCACCATCACTTAATCTATTTACTATCATGGTGTAATTAATTTCTCAGTGTATAACCTAATCTCACAGTAAATATTATCTAAACTTGGTATTAATTATTGATTGACTTAACTATTCAATTTTCTATGGTTGCTTGTTATTTCACTTTAGTTTTGACATTTCACATCACTTAAATAAGACTCTTTAACCTAGTTAAACTAATATATCAATAAGTTCACCTTTTAGTTGAATTGAGCCAATGGTAATATTTTTGCTTTTCTGTGCCCATAAATTCTCACTTCATTAAAATCCTGGAAAAGTTCACATCATATTAGATCTTGATAGTGAGTGAGTTATGTAGAGATTTGTGGTTCTTAAAAGTTGGCAAAGATAATTCTACACAATAATGATAGGGGTGAGAATGTATCCACCATTGTTCGAAGTCAAGTATTAAATGGCTTGAATTACAATGTATGGAAGCTCTGGATGGGGTTCTTAAAATAGATTGGCTGAATTTGTCATAGTGGATGAAAACATTAAGATCGCACAAATGCTTATTACCTTCAGCATATATAGAGAATTTTTCCAACTTTTTGAGAAGCAAGACTAAACCTATAAAATGTGAAAAAAATCTTGAGGCATTGGAAGTAAATAATGGATGAAAAATTATCTCTTCTTAAAATTAGCTAAACCCCTTGAGATTAAAGAATGATGAACTTGTTACCACACTTGTCTAAGTCATGGATTTGATTCTAGTGGTAAGACTCTTAATTTGGAAACTCTAAGTCATGGGTTCAATTTTGGTGGTTAATGCTAAGTTATAGAGTTCTAGGTGGGGTGTACCTATATTTCAATTATTTTAGGTTCAACAACCCCTAAAATATTTCTACATTACAAGCTAGTTTTCAAGTACAAAATGCTTAGATATCTTATGAAACCATTAAATTTTGTCTTTTAAGATCACATCCACTAGTATATGATGTTTTCCATAAGATGATGAAGAATGATGGTAAGAAGTACACCATGATAGAGTTATATGCAAAGGTTTTAGAAGAAGAAGTTAAGATGAAGACCTATTTATCAAGCAATGATGAGATTATCTTCCAAGCTATGGTGAGCAAAGAAAGAAATAATCAGAAGTGAAAACAATTGTCATGATATTGTCATATTTGCAAGAAAGAGGCAACCATGACATCAATAATTGTTATGATGATATAAATAATTTTAAGGAAAAGGTGATGAACAAATGTCAAACAAATAAATTTGCCAAAAATATGATTAAGAAATTGAATGAGAAGAATAATGAAAAAAATAATTCAAAGCTTGGGTCTACAAATGTTGTGAAAGAGGAAACTCAAACTAAACCTCTTATTATTAATTTTAATGCTTTCACTATGACTAATGAAATGTCTGATGATTCTATATATATTAATTTTTGTATTCTCATCATTTTATTGATGATTTGTCCTTGTTATTTAATGTTAAAAATAAAATAGATCTTTACTATGTAAGGATTATGGATAGATGCTTAATTAAGATCATCAAGTGTGGAAACATGAAAATTTCAATCTAAACTTAAAGAATGTATATTACAATGCAAGGTTTTCCATGACTTTGATCTATGTATATTAGGTTGTTAATATGGTTTAAATATTAAATTTAATAAATATTATCATGAACATACTTATAACATTGTACACCATGGTGGTGGAGCTATGATCTATAGTATATTATTTAATGAAATCTTTAAACTAATTAATCATTATGTCAAAAGAATATACTTGTCCACTGATTAAGATGAAATGCTATGATGACATCACATAAACATTAAATATTTAGTAAAAATGTAGCAATTCTATCAAGAAATTTCCAAATTTGATGCAAACTGTAACATTGAATATAAAGGTTATAGAATTAAAAAGATGTACCATTTACTATTTTGTAAACATTGAGAAATCAACTCCTATTAACTATAATAGTTGGTTGTTTATGGATCTTTTTCATTACAAAGAATAAGAAGTGACAAATATTTGGTTGTTTTTGTTGATGATTTCAATTGAATGGTGTGGCTTTATGGATTAGTACATAAGTCATAAGTATTTGTAAAGTTTGTTCATTTTAAAATAAGGACTAAAAATGAAAGTAATTTTATAGTTAAAGTGTTAAGATTAGATGGTGGAGAAGAACTTAATTTAATTGAATTTAAATCCCATTGTAATACACATGGAATAAAATAGGAATTCATGATGTTTTATAGTAGGTAGAAAAATGGTATTGTAGAGAGGAATAATAGAAATGTATGGAGCAAGGTCACTCCAATTAGCTGTAACCCTTTGATGAGTCATGATTTTGTCAGCCTTGATATCGGATATCTAATATCAAAGCCTTAATATTGAATATGTGATATTGGATCCCAAGAAATGATGTTAGATATCTAATATCATCTCTTCCATGCTAGCCTATAAATACAACACTCAAGTGTACGGTTGGGACATAGGTTTGTTGTCAGATTTTAGATAGCTTTTTCATAGCTTTGTGATTTCAAGTTCTATTGTTCCTAGTGCATGCCCGCAGTGTGATGTTCGTGATTGTACAACATCCTTATTCAAGTGTGACATACTTGTACGTGTTACATGATAAAAAATAAAGATCGAGATTACCTCCATCATTGCAGCATCCACTTAGATTTATTATTGCTTTTAATTGTTTAATTATTCAATCTTTTACTATTTTCTTTTGTTAATGTTTCCATTTACTACTATTTACAATTCCTGTCATTAAGCAAAATGAGTATGACTAATCGTGAGTGCTTAAATGTACTTACTTTGTAGCCTAGCAGTGTATCATTTGGTATGCCCAATGACGTATGCTTGGTAATTCTAACAATAGTTACATGAAGTCCATGGCATGTGTAGATGGTTAGGGATGAATACTCATTGCACGTAGGCTAGTTAGATTTTACTTTCCACTATTAGTTAGTTTAATTAATTTATCTCTTTATTGTCATTAGGAGTAGCACATCTGCCTCACTTTGGACTAAACCATATGTGACAAAGCTACCACTAGTCCAAGTGGGAACACAACTACAATCAAAGCATAACAATTTAGATGTACAACTAGTCCCATCCATGGAATTTAACCGAATTATGTATGAATGCTTGTGATTTGTATGGTTAGGCATAGGGATACCTCACTTCTCATCATTGGCGTCATTGCCAAGGATGGTGCTAGTTATCTAGATTAGTTATATTATAGAAGATCACTGTAAACTCATTAATGATATATCTTTTAGAAAATATTAAATCACACACACCATAAACCAACAGCAATGTCTCTTTTACAAGGAAGCAATAATGCATTGCATAGTGAGAACATTCATTGGAGAACTAACGAGATATATGTTGAAGAAAATTGGAGTGACCAACCTTATGCAAGGGTTTCATATGTTCATGATCACCTTGACAATACTCAACGCCCACATTCACCTAAGGTAGACAACCCTAGAGGAGATGAAGTAAGTCTTGGACCAAGGGAGGCCTCAAGGCCTAGGACCTTCTTAAAACTTGGAAAAGATAAATCAAGGGATCCTGGGGAACATTATAGGAGCCATGTAAATCATCCCATTTCCTCATCATCCTCTTTTTCTTCAACATCTAGTTCTAATGATGATGAATGTAGCTATAGAGACCAAGCTCATCATTGGTGTCGAAATCGAACCCACTGGAAAAGTCAAAGACATCAACATGAACATAGAAAACATCTTCATAATCAAACAAATAGAAATAAAAATTTTGTCACAGCATGTCTAATGATGATGAACCCTTGCTGGCCACTAAGAGCCTAATGCAAATCATAGAGATAGTTAAGATATGTCGTAGGCATTGCAAAGAGAGTCGCCTACCTTGGCTTGATATGAATAATATTCCTAAATTTGCAAGAGGCTATGATTTGGATCCACAACATCATTTACAAGTCTTCCATGATGCCAATGCTTTCTACAACATTGAAAGTGCATGGTAAAAGCTTAAGCTCTTTCCTAGGACACTAATTGATAGAGCCAAAGTGTGGTATAGATTGTTCAAACCAAATTAAATCTGGCAATGGTCCATAATGTTGGAACTCTTTAATGAGAAATACCAAACCTGTGTAAGGGTGTCCAACCTGAGGAGACAAATCTAAGGATGGAGACAAGAACAACATGAACCCTTAGACATGACCTTAGATAGATATTATTCTCTACTAAATCACTGCCCAAGCCATGATTTCTCTGAGGAAAGGAAACTCTTCCACAACATAGATGGGCTTCGTAATGAAACAAGGGAGATCCTTGGGATGTATGCCCCACGTCAATTATATGAGCTACAAACCCATTAAATCCAAGAGCTAATCAAGTGTGTTGTGAAAGAAGAAGAAGAGCTATGAAAATGAGAGAACATTAAGAAATATCACTAGGATCCAACTCTTCAAAAGAAGCAAGTCCACATTTATGGTAAGGAGAAAGAGGTAGCTCTTAATAAGGTGATTCCGTAATGAATCTTGTCGATACAGAAATCTATTGATGAACTTGAAGCAAAGTTTAATAGGATGTCAAGTGAATATATGAAAATGTTACAACTCTAGTAGAGATAATAGAGGAGAAGGTAGTACAAAATGAACTAGGAAATTACTATAAATGGAGGAAGCAACACCAAGAAATAGCTAGCAACACTTTTTAGCAAATAGGAAAAATGACTAAAGAAAGTGAGGCTCTAGGCTCAACAACAGACGAAGATAATGGATATGACATCTGCATATATGACCATCCAAAGGGCCATTTCCTAGTCTTGTTACATCTACATGAGTACTGGGTAGGTGCATGAAATAGGAAGTTTGTACAAAAGCACATGCTAAGGAGATTCCCTTTTCCACATGATAGATAGTCCCACAACCAATCGTACTATCCTAGGGGGAAATATTACCAACCTCAACACTATCATCAATTGTACTGGTAAAATCCACAATCATGGAAAAGGCCACCACTGAACCAGTCCTATCCTCCCTATCTGATGAAACCATATGGATATTATGTTTAACACCTTGTTTCTCCAACTAGTTCTACATCCTCTACTTCAAATCACCACTATCACTCTCCCAAGTACCATCAACCCATGACATCTCCTGATAGATCACCTTCTCATGTCTCTTACCATCCATCCTATCCTTGATATCCTCATACTCCACCTCCTCATGTGCCAGCGCTAGCAACACAAGAAGGTTCAATACCACAACATCAACAAACAAATGGCACTTGTGCGACAGATGTAGATAGACATGCTGATACTAGTAGGTTTCCACCGCAAACTTGAAAATTCTCTTTCTTTAGGATAGGCCCCAAGTGGAAACACAACACCCATGGAGATACCACATCATCTGAACTAGCACAATGCCAATCTAGTGCAATGACTTCTTTTTCACAACCAACATCCTCTGATCCTAAGCAAGGACTACTATCTATTGTTACTCCAACACCCAACAGACACAATGAATCAAGCATTGTAAAGATACAAACAAATCTATGCATACGATATTATGCTCAAAGGTGCAATCGTGGGCCAAACACTTGCAATGTTAACCCAACTCATACCCTGATCCACCATACGTTTAACAGCCAAGTGTGTGAACAACAACTTATCTATGTAGCCACCACTAAACCAAGAGACACCCAGTGGCCTGAGAATGAATAAATGTTTTATACATGCATGGATCCTACCTATCCACTTATTAATTCTTGCCATAGTCAAGTGCTTAGTCATGGGAATTAATAGGTGTTTTTCATCTTTTTTTTTTACAATTTTTTATCATTTTCTTATTTCTTAACATAATTTTTTCTACCTTGTTAACTTTTTCATTCTTTTTGTTTTCGTTTTCTTTGTTAAGTAATCTCGTTTATGAATAAAACAATCATGTAGTCCATTGGGGTGAGGTTTTCTCTATGTTGTCAAGTCATGAGGGACTGATTATTTGAATAGTGAGCCATGCCATCCATCCACTCATTCCATCAACAAGAGGTTCTTGCTTTGGTCATAATGATATTCTTCTATATCATCAAAACTAATAATAAATTCATGATCATTGTGCCTAGATAGAAAAGTGAAGAACCAAGGGGAAATGTGAAAGGTTTGACATCAAGGGGATTTGTGGATTCTCTTTGGCCACTTCTATATGTTCTATCAGGTTGCTTCAGTTGTAATTATATCCTTGTAGATCTAACAAAAAATGGGAGTAAGAGTAACATAAAAAGGCACCGAATAAACTACTAAGGATCCCACTGGAAAGACATGTGTGCATGCTTGAAGGCTAGTGGCTTCTCAAACTTCCATAAAAAAATGACAATGTGCCATAAAAAAGCTCCTCCCTTGGACAAAATGCCAAGTGATGTTACTCCTTGCAACTGTGGTAGTCTTATGGTTGTTAGCAGAAGTGATAAAACAATGTAATGTCACTTAATGTGGTTTGGACTTAGCTTGAATCTTGGAAATAAGGGCTAGTGATTACTTAACCATTAATAACACACAAGGATTCATTATGGCTATAGTAAGACACCTCACATTCCAATTCCTACAATCTTTTCTACAGTCCATCTCATCTTGTTATCTATATGATCCTAACTTGTGGTTTTGTGTAACATGGAGTTATTTTCTCAAATTAGTGGTTTTAACATGTGTGTTTTGTTTCATAGGTATGCATTGCATTCAACCCCTTTAGTGCCTATGGGCATTTTTAGGTGGGGTTACACAAGGGCATTATAGGCTGGAGCCTGCTTTAGGGAGGATCCACTTGTCTAACTATTGTAACTTGTACTTGTTTGACACAACCACATCATTCTTAACCCTCCAAGCATATACTTGTTAAATTTTATGCTCTCCCTTATCATGTAATTAATCTGTTCTGCAACATAGGTATCATACCCCTTTTCTTGCATCTTCCAAAGCTTTTAATGTTGACAACTCTATCTTCTATACTTATGGTGCCTAAAAATGATTTCTTACTTACCCTAGAAATATCAGCCTAACTTGAAACCTTCCAACCAATCCTAGATCTCTATTTTCCATGCTTAGAACACTCATTCAATGTAAATTCATGAACCTCGATATTGACTACCTAATATCAAGTCAGACACGACATTAGATACTCGATAACATGTCGCAAAAAACTATATATATGATCCTTGTGGTGTCCAAAAATCCATTCTCTTCATTTGTAGCTAGGGGAGTCTCTCAAATTTTCTCTTGCGACTTAGAGCTCTATGCAATCATCTTCTACTTGTAACATCTTACTCTCTACCACTCTAATTCTCATAATATTTGAACCTATTTGACCTTGGAGTGTTCAAGTTAGTCATGTGGGGTGCTTGCATGGGAAACTTGCACTAATTTTTTGAAATTTGCTATTGCCCAGAAGATATTATAAGGGTAAGAGTGTTAAAAACCTTAAGTGTTATAGTGAAAAATCAATTGTATTAATGCCAGAAACCTTAATTTTTTCACCTAAGGGACCATAACCATCATAATACACCATACATAAGGAAAAAGGAACCAATTACAAAGGGTCATAAAAGAAAATAAACACTTTTTGGGCATTTTTCTAAAAAATTTTCTAACTCTACAATCATATGAATTGAAGGACTTGATGGAACTAAGATCATGAATAAGGTATAAACCTATTAATGATAAATAATAGCACCTTAGTAACATATGCTCCTTGATTGATTGTAAATGGCCCTAAAAAAAGAGCTCAAGAAAGACCTTTGCAAGGAGTAGCCAAATGCCCAAGAGGTGATAGGGACCAACAAGGTGAGCATGCGGAGCACGAGGAACAAGAGGCCCAATCATTCAGCATCCATCAAGAGGCTTCAATTACAAGATAATAGATCCAAGGAGAGGCTGCAGAACCACAAGCCCCCATGCAGGTACAACACCTCACATTGTTCCCAACATTCCTTGAGGCCATTCAAGAGAAATCCATGTTGACCACAGTCATCATGGAGATGAACTTTAGCCTATTTATGACATTTGCTCCTGAGGTAGTTCGTATGCAACTCTAGGTGTCACCGTTGTGGCCATTCACCACTATTAAAGAATTTTTCAATGTGCTTGTTATGCCTCCAATGGATTTGACTAGAACCAAAGACATGTAAATGTTCACTAGGACTTTGAGAACTCCCATAGCCAATGAGAATGCATTAGATCGATTGCTGTAGGTGAGACAAGTAATGTACACCTTATTCGACATCCCCAGCAATGTTACTATAGCACAACTAGACCTCATCGCTACTAAGGAAAAGCTAGTCATGGTTGAAACTAGTGCGGAACACATAGAAGCCAAAGGGCAGTGCTTGCAACAAGAGCTAACCATCCTAAGAGTTGAAAGATGGGACCCTATCTCGTTTTTCACACTTGACTAGCTTGACCAATTTAGAATGGAGTAGCTAACCAAATTGATTGAGGAGAACAAAGCTATTGAGTAAGAAAAGGAGAAGGTGGTTTGGAATTCCTTAGTTGCTGAAGCACAATCGTATGCCCATAAGAAGGCATTGACCACCACCTAAGAAGAAAAAAAATAACTTGCTACCAAAAACTCAAGGTTGACCACTATAGAAAAATAAAAGAATGTTTTGAAGGAAAGTGGCAATTGAAATAAGCATTCAACAAAAGTTTGCAATCGAAATAAGCATGTGGCAGAATGAGGTCAAAAGGCATGAGAAGTTGAAGGAACACTTCTGGGACCAAGTAGGCATGTACAAGCAAATCAACGAAAAGGAAATCTAGATGGCCAAAGCTCACATAGAATCTATGTCAATGCAAAATCCTGATTGGCAACCCATCTTGGATAGTTATGCACTAGTCCATCAAGCAGAAGTGAAGAATAAAGGTCCACAAATCAAGAATTTGAAAGAATACATGGGGTTGGCTAACCTCTGATATGCCAACCTTGCCATGTTAAGAGCAAGTTGGCCTAGAAGTGAGTTGGAGAAGCAAGTAGTGACAGCCTATGCACTATATGAAAAAGAGTATGTGGATAGAAAGGATGCTTTATGGAAACTTCATGTAGCAAACTTAGAACTAAAGGTTATCAAGGCTCACTACCATGGATAAAAAGATGTTGCTTTAGACCTAGTCAAGAGACTAATAGATTATCATGAGTTGAAAGACAAGGCCAAGGCCTTTGAAGAGGAACAACAGTAGTTTGTTGCCTAGTATGTGAAGGCCAATAAAATGTTTCCACAACTGCCATGCCCTTGGGATGCACTGGTGCCAGCACACATCAGCTCAACAACCTAGACGGTACATGATCCAAGGATAGAAGAAGAGAAGTTGCAAGCATTGCTTAATCACTACAAATTTTAGAAGCTTGGTGACAAAGGGAAGTGATCGATGGAGGAGCCACTACCTCCGAGAACTACATGAGCTTCTCAATTTTGTGTCTTGTAATATTGTGTCCAAAGTTTTGTAAAACACCATTGTAGCATGTAAGAGTCAATTTGTTTATTTGTTTGAGTTAGTCAATAATTCCGTACCTTACCAATATTTTGTAAAGGAATTGTTCCTAATTTTTTTTAACTCGATGAAAAGCTTTCATTCAGTTTTGGGGGTATGATAAGTCATGATTTTGCCAACTCTAATATTGGGTACCCAATATCGGAGCCTTGATATCGAATACATAATATCAAATCCCAAGAAATGATGTTGGATATTCAGTATTGTCTCTTTCGTGTTAGCATATAAATACAACACTTAGGTGCATGGTTGGGACATAGTTTTGTTGTTAGATTTTAGGTAGCTTTTTCATAGCTTTGTGATTTCAAGTTGTTCCCAGTGCATGCCCATAGTGTGATGTTTGTGATTGTACGACATCATTATTCGAGTGTCATGTACTTGGATGTGTTACATGACCAGAAATAAAGTGATTACTTCCATCATTGCAGCATCCACTTAGATTTATTATTACTTTTATTTATTTAATTATTCAATTTTTTACTATGTTCTTTAGTTAATGTTTCCATTTATTGCTATTTATGATTCTTGTCATTAAGCAAAATGAGTATGACTAATCGCGAATGCTTAAGTGTAATTACTTGGTAGCCCATTAGTGTATCATTTGGTACACCCAATGACATACACTTGGTAATTCCAACAATAATTATGCAAAGTCCAAGGCATGTGCAGATGGTTAGGGATGGATACTCATTGAACGTAGGCTAGTTAGATTTTACTTTCCACTAAGTATCCATCCCTAACCATCTACACATGCCTTGGACTTTGATCACAGTTCATTATCTTCATGTTTGGACAAGTGGTAGCTTTCTCACATATGGTTGCCTATTAACTTACGATTTAATAGTTAAACTAAAAGCAAGATTTATATGTACAACTAGACCCATCCATAGAATTTGACAAGATCATGTGTGAATGCTTGTGATTCATATGATTGAGTGTAGGGGTACCTCACCACTCATCACCCTTCAAACACACATCGAATCTAGAACATATGAAGACAATTCAATTGCTAGAAAATAGGAAAACTAGGTAAATTTAATTAATTCAAAGAATATTACAATTTAGAGGTTCCAAAACCCATAAACATCACAACTCACTCACACACTCAACATTATAGAGCATGAGGCTCTACAACCACACAATGATTTTCCTTAATGCAAGACATAACCAAATGAGATCTATACCACAAACACACAATAGAGATCCAACACAACACACACACTAAGAGCTACAATGGTTAAGCATACAATTGACCATAGAGATGTACACTCATGCAATCTCTATCAATAAAATCTCATGTACTCAACACTCATCTCCTCTCATGACGAAACATGAAAAATAAGAATGACATTTATTAAATTCAAGACATCAACCCTAGGGAAACCTTTCCCATGATCAACTTGGAGATTTCAAGTTGTTTTTGTCTTATCTTTATCTTTTTTTACTATTCCAAACTTAGAATTATTAACTCTTTCCTCAATCATATGGGATATCTATAGCCTTGGTAAGACATCTTTCTAAATATGCAAGACTTAGGAAAGACATATCTAGGTTATGGGAGACATCTCATGTTAGGGTGAAATATCTCCTTTTGGGCAAAGACACCTCTTGTCTTAGAGAAATGTCTTCCTAGAGACGTCTTTGGCTAGGATGAGATGTCTCCTATGACATCTCACCTCTTGGTTTATATGTCTCTTTGACCTCCAAGATATCTTTGTAGCTTTATAGAACATGCAATCAACTACATGTAGGGATCAAAATGGGCCTCAAAAGAGGTGTCCCTACACCACTACAATAGAAATGGTATGGTGTATAATGAAGGATACTCAGATGTTATATAGTCAATATTACTCCACTTTTAACTTTAAAAGACACTTTATTAGTTAAGAAATGGCATGACAAAGGGAATGCATTGATATGTTATCTTTATCCTTTTCAAAAGACATGTTACATCCACATCCCACAAGCACCTTGTGACTAGTTGGACTTTAAGGTCATAGTGGGAATGCTACTTATTATTTAATGGATCAAAAAGTCTACTAAGTTTGAGATTTCAAGGAACAAAAAACTATTGAATCACTTGATATGGTATTTAATAAGATGTTCTAGAATAAACATCATACTTTGTGACATTAATAAACAGAAAAGTCTATGGTGATATCTTCCAAAGTTAAAACTAAATCATAACCTTGTGTATTCTTGAGTAATAAAGATGAAGATGAAGAAGCTAGCATAGATGAAGGAGGTGAACTAACTATCTCTTCAACCATGCATTGGTAGCCATTGTGTTTTAAACATAAATTAAAAGACTTAAGATTTACAAAGTTCAAACATATAGATTAGGTATCATAAAAAGACTATGAGGTGAGAAATTATTCATTTTAACATAGCATTCTAATTTGATTAATTTATATATGATACTTGAAGTAGGACAACTCATGAGATAATAAAAGCAAAATATGATGTGCTAATTAAAAATAAGACTTGAAACTGAATTCTCCTCTCTCTTTCTTTGTTTGTAAGTATGCATGTATGCATGCTATTACTCATTGAAGCAACTAAATTCTTGTAGTTTCTCTTTGTTAATCAATGTTTAAGGCTAGATCTCATGGTATATTTTGTTACTATGCCCTTATTTCTAGTGGTCATACATATTTTACTTGTTCAAGTTGAGTGTTTTATACCACAATCATGGGGGAGAGGCACAAAACAAGGAATAATTTTTGAAAAATTTTCTATCCCATTTTTTATATCCTCATGCATTTGAATTTTAGATATGATAATGTTTTACATGTTACCCTTGGGTTTTATGCTTTTTGTTATTCTTGTGAGCATTTTTTTAGGATGGATCTATAGATCCCTAGGGAGCTTACATTATTATTTTTGGATATTTTTCATAGCCAATCACATTCCAGTGATTACTTTCCTAGTTTTAGAGGTTTATACCTCATGAACTTAAGGAATTAGCCTTGGTAATGGGATTGGAAAAACATGAAGGATCATTCAAACCATTATTTGAACCTAATTTGACTAAACCTCCTTAACGACAAATATCTAGAGGTCATCGATCTCATTTTTGAATACCAAGTTAGGAATATGCATGACAATGACCACTAGAAGAGAAGTTCAATAAGTCATAGGTAGATCCCATTGATCTAGATGATGTCCAAAATGATGTTGGAACTCATGCAACATAAGATCATGAAAGCAAGATAGTGTCATGAGGAGTTCAATCAAGAGAGAAAAAAAAGCTACACTAAGAGCTACTGTAGGAGTAAGAACTAATGTGGGATTGAAGTAGGATTCTCCAAGTGAGGGTGATGAGCTTATAAGCGTAATCTCATAGATATTTACTATACCTTTAGTACACATTAGACATGCTAGGAGTTGTTCCACCATAGCCACCACCTCTTGGTGCTCCTTTTTGTGGTAAAAAGTCTCCATTTTTTTTTTGTGTCATATCTTGTTGTACCTCCTCTACGTCAATCATAAATTAAGCTATTTCTAGTATGAATTTTGTTATTATAAGCTAAGTAAATAGCTTAATTTAGTTATGGGGGAATGGTGAGTCATCTAGTGATAATTTTGTATCTTTGTATATGTTTGTATGCATTAATTCTCTTTATGTACTTGAATTTCTAGTTTTATTTTAAAATATTTAGATGAATACCTAGTATTTTCACATGTAGTACATTAATGCATCACTTTCTTTACATAGCTAATAACTACAACTACCTAAGTTAAAAAGCTCAAAAGGATCTTAGATTTCTTAATTTTCTTTGATGTAAATAACTTCTTCTCTTTCCTTCGGTAAGTGTGTAAATCATTTTGGTTTTTTACTGTGAGACATTACTTTATCATTCAATGAGATTCTATTGGAGTGTTACCATGATTTTGTAGCATGGAACAATTTAATTGATGTGAATTCAAGTCTTTACATGATCAATAAATCTTAGTTTGATTTTCTTTAATTTTTCAACTTTATTTTATTGAACCTCAATGATGATACCTAATTAATAAAATTATTTATTAAATTTAAAATTATAATTAAATCAATTCTCTTAGATAGATTAGTATAGTCATGTGAAGCTTGCAATGATTTTACCTTACTTGAGAATGTCATACTTATCAGAATGATGTTGGACCATTGAGGATATGAATATGGATATGTTATTACTTATTAGAATATAATTCATATTTTATGAATGTAACTTAAGTCATGTCATAAGTATATGATGAGTGACGAGGTACCCCTACACTCAACCATACGAATACAAGCGTTTCATGCGCGATCCGGTCGAACTCTGCAGACGGTTTAGTTGTTGTATCCAGACAGTTACCCGTAGATCGCAGTTCGTTGTCTTCCCACCTAGGCTAGTATTAGCTTTATCATGTATGGTTTAGTCTAGAGTGAGGTGTATGATGTGTTCCTATAATAATGCTACTCCTGGTATGATAGTAAATAATATCAACTAAACTAGGAAAGAGAGAGGGTGAGAGAGAATCTAAACTAGCCTAAGTGCGATGAGCATCCGTTCCTTAATCTTCCGTACACATCTTGGACCTTGTGCATGACTACCACTGGGATTACCAAACGTATGGCCTAGGTACGCTACTGGGTTACCAAGTAGTCACACTTGAATGCTCGTGATTAAGTCGTACTCATTCCGCATTACTAGGAGATAAGGGTAGAGAGATATTAACCAAGAAAGTAGTAAATAATAATTAAGCTAAGTGGAGGTTGCAATGATGAAGTAATCTTGATCTTTATTTCTGGTCATGTGCGTGTCCAAGTATGTCACACTCAAATAAAGGATGTCGTGCAATTACAATCATCACACTATGGGCATGCACTGAGAAATAATTCTAACTCTAAGAAGGAAAAACTGCAAGAGTTTAGATAAGGGACTAAGAACTAATTCCCAAAACCAAGTGCGCCGCCTTTTATTTATAGGCTCACACGGGAAACGCAATATCGCGATTGCGATATCGGGGGTCTGATAACAGGGGTCCAATATTGGGACCTATCAGACTTGGTATCCTGTATCAGGGTTTCAATAATAGGGGTTCGATAACAAGGGTATGATAACAGGACCTGACAGACCATGACTCATCAGTATAGGATCAAGTCACAAGTTTAACTCTTTCGTAAGATTAATTGAATAAAAATCCTTATGAATTTGTGAAACAGTAAGAGTCATGTTAATTCAAAGTAATTTATGACTCTTCATGTCAAATTAAAGTCTTGTCAAGTGTCAATTGTAAAGTATGTATTGAAGTAAATAATATTATAAATCTCTTAGTTGTTATTTGAAATAACTGATATGACCAAAAGATCATGAAAGTATAAGATAGAATTTAAAGATATATCTTATATTAGTTGAAGAATCATCAATTGTAATGAAATTTTAAAGAATTATTTAAAATTATTTCTAATCATAACTTATCTATTGGACTTCTTATATTTCTTAATATATACATTTTAAAAAGGCATTGAAGTAGGAGAAAGTTAGAAAAATAGATAGAAGAAAAGAAACAATAAACAAAATGGTAGTAGTGTATAAAGATTCTTATTAACTTGATGTAAGGTATGTCATTAAAATAAGACCAAGACAAGAATCTATTACAATCCCTAGCAAATAAAATTGCAATATTAAACTTATAAAAACTTACGATAAAACATTATCATACATTTGCACAAAGAATCAGAGTAAGCTTATGAGAAAGTCATTGATGGCATGTTGTATCTGATATCAACTTTAGATTATATGCTAATTGAAAATGTAAGTAGAATGAAATGATAGTAAGTATATTATTCACCAATATATCAAAAGATGTATCTATGTTTGTTTATAATATGGACATGTTAACTAAGGTATGGAAATATATTTTAGCATCTTGATAGAGCAAAAGGATACCATTTATTTATTAAATTATGACCAATGAAGATGCAAGTAGATCAAAAGTTAATTAATTTTGTAAAAGAAATGAGATCAATAATCCTAGAACTAGAATGTAAAGAAGAATATGTTCTAAATGATGAACTAGTAAGCTATCTTCTTGAAGTCCTTTCTAAAAAATATGAAGGATTTATGCAAGCCTTGGATGTTATGGGAGAAAGAAGTAACTTAGCTAGTCTTTTTGCAAGATTATAATTATAGAAGACAAGTATGAAATTAGATGAGAAACCACAAAATACTATAAATAAGTTATGTATAGCCCAAGGAACAACCAATAAAGAAATTGGAAGTTTCATAAGCAATATAATGGTTAAATAAATTTGCAATTCCAACATCAAAAGGAAAGGGATAATTTGAGACCATGTTTCATATGTGAAAAAGTTGGACATGAATTTAAGAACTATTGATTCAACTAATGAAATCCCTAAATGTCAATCATATAGAGAAAGATTATATATATATGACTTAATAAGGTAAAAGAATAACAACAATTGTTGTAATAATTGAAATGGTAACCATAAGAATGAAGGAAATTTTCTGGAAGATGAAATGATTTCAATTATCAAGGATATTACAAACTAAGACACTAGGACCAAGTTGGAGCATCATATTTGATATATTGATTCAAGGTATTCTCATCATGTATTTGGTAATCATAACCTATTCCAAAACTTATGCATAGTAGATGCTAGTAAAGCTACAACTTTTATAAGAGCTATATGTAAATACAGGGGAGTGAGGGACATTAATATGAAGATTGTAGATCAGCCAATAGAAATTAAAAATATGCGCTATTATCTTACACTAACATGTCATAATCTATTATTAGTTACCAAACTTGTAAATGCTGGTCATAAGATAAGATTTAAATCATAATATTAGAGAAATGTCTTAAATAAGAAGGTAAAATATTTAAGAAATGTTTAGATCAAATGTATTTAATATCTTTAAGAAATTTAAGACATTGATAATTACATTGGATTTGGATAATGCATTGGATAAGTATAAAGTGAGATTAGTAATGAAAGGATTTTTACAACTTAAATGGGTTGATTATGATGAAACTTTTTCACCTATAGCTAGAATGGTAACCTTTCATATTATTATATTCTCATCTAATAAGTTCAAATGAAAAATACACTAGACTAAAGTTAAGCTAATATCTTTGTATGGTGACCTTCAGAAGAAATTTATATGAACCTAAAGATTTTGTGGAGGATGATATCTTAGTTTATAAATTATGAAAGGACATCTATGTACCAAAGAATTGATGAATTCTTAATTAATTATGGATTTATGAAGTCTAAGAAAAATAAAAATTTGTATGTTTTCATGAACTATGGCAAAATACAAATGCTCTTAACATTTCACAATGATTATATACTCATTGCAATAATGGAACTACAAATCATAAACAAGTTTAAGTATCACCTATCTTGATGATTTGATATTTTAGATCATGAATTAGCTTATTATTTTTTAAAAATAGAAGTCTGCTAAAAATAAAGAGAAATTATGATTTCCCAACAAAAGAATACAACTAAGTTATTAAAAAGGAATCATATCTTGAAATGTCATGAAGTTGATATCCCAATGATCTCTAGATTTAGAATAAGTATTAATGATGAATCAATTCATCCCATACAGTACTGTCAAATTATTGGAGGATTGATATACTTAACTAATACAAGACATGATATCTAGTTCGTAGTAAATTAGTTGGTTATAGCAATGTAAGAACCTAACTATAATCATATGAAAGCAACCTTGCTATTCATATGATATATTAAATTTACATTATCACTATGGAATTGTATTTAAGGAAACTCTATATAAGATTTTTAAGGTATATGTTAAAGAAAATTAGGGTGGATATACCATAGATTGGAGCTCTAGAACTAATGTTTTGATCTAACTATACGAAAATCTCATTGACTAGAAGTAATCAATGAGTGGTTTTCTTACCATCAATGAAAGTTGAAACTATATAAGATGTTATCTAGATTAATCAACTACTTAAAAAATTAGAATCTTAGTACTAAAGCCTATTATTATTCATTGTGATAATCAAGGTGTCATCAAGGTATTAAGGTATATGATAAAAGTAAGCACATGGAGATTAGTATGTCCTTTGTTTGATAGAAATATGTGGATGTTCAAATAAAGTTACTAAATTGAAGAAATCATATTTCTTTATGAATACCTTAGCTAGATAATGTTTCCATATCTTCAGAGATTACTTATCATTATAATCAGTTTGTTATGATGAGAAGAAGATCAAAAGTATTAAAAGCATGTGAAGATATAAATTTAAAGGAGCATGATATTATGTATGGATTTTTAAGGCCTCCCTCCAACATTATACTCATATTTCATTATCACTTCATATTCCTCATCATAAACTATCTTATAAGAATTTTAAAAGATAGAGTATAAATTAAGGTGGAGTATTAGAGTGTAACTCATACTTTATGAATGTAACTTAAGTTGTGTTGTAAGTATAGGATTAGATCATAAGTTATTTAACTCTTTAGTGAGATTTATTAAATGAGAATTCTTACAAATTTGTAAAAGAGTAAGAGTCAAGTTAAGTCAAACCGAGTTGCAACACTTCATGTCAAATTGAAGTCTTATGAAGTATTAGTTGTAAAGTATGTGTTGAAGTAAACAACTATAAATATATTAGTTGTTATTTGAAACAATTGATATGAATAAACATTCACAAAAGTATAAGAATAGAATTTGAAGAGATACTATTTATTACTTGAAGACTCATCCATTTTTACAAAGTTTTGAAGAATAGTTAAAACTATTTTTTATTGTAACTTATCTATTTCCTTTCCTACAATCCTTAAGCTATACATTTTAACATTTCTTTCATGTGTTCATATCACACCTGTCCCCTAAGGGATTGTGGCAAGATTTTCATGTGTGTTAGACTTCTTTGTTATGCTTTTTCAACAAGGAATTATGATGTGAGGGTGTTTTTTATTTTGTTCTTTCATGTGTAAATGTTACACATGTTCTTCAAGGAATTCTAATGAGATTTATGTGTTATTTTATTTTTTATATTTATAAAATAGATAAAAAATATTAAAATCATAAAAATTATAAAAATACCCCTTACCTACTATGGAAACACAAGTTTCTTCACTTATATTATACTATTTATGACTGATTTATTACATGTATAGTTGAAAGACCTCTTGAAATCTTGGTCAGGAAGATCCTTATCATTAGTGCCATTATCAAGAAAGGAATCTATGAATTGCTTATTTTACATTTACATTTACATTTTACATTTTCTGAGCTATTGAGTTTGTAGAAAATAAAGGATTAAAATAATTATGGTTAAACTAAACAATGTGAATGTATTAAAGTAGAAGTCTTAGTTAGTCCAAATCACCTTCAAAAACATAGTGAATGAAGTATTATCTTTCATTGTGATGAAATTTCATCAAGACAAACTATGATAATGACATGTCATGCATGGAAAATTCTATAAGGAGCCTAAAAAAGATGCATCTATCACCTTTGAGAAGGATTTATACAACCAAGACTTCATTAAGGATTTGATAGATTACAAACTCATGTTATGTCATTACTTAGAGTATGTCACTCATGAGAAGCAAGAGCTTCATGATAAACAAAAGTATGAGTGCATACATTTTGAGAAGTTAGTAGGATGTTCTCTTAAATATTGTTATTACTACAACACAAATGATTCTAGGGTAAGAATATTTATGAATCCTTATTTGTAGTGCCTGAGTTATACTTGTAGCAACTTGAAGTAGTTCATCATCACACATTTGTCTTACCTTCATTTATATAGGTGTTAATGGTTTAGATGAGTCATTATTTTCATGGATATATTAGGATTAAATTCATGAAGTGGTTTATTGGTGTATGAACACCTCTCCTAATCCCCTTGTGCTTTTTCCTACAATTTGTGTTTTGCGGGTTTTAGGATCTATGGAGACATCTTGAAAGTCAAGGAGATATCTTGTTTGGGAGCTAGGACTTCACAAGAGACATCTAAAACATGAAAGAGATGTCTCTACCAAGAATTGGGTCTTTGCAGGAGATGTCTCTTAAAAAGTAGAGATGTCTAAGAGGATGTGTCTCATGAAAGATATTTCTCCCAGGAGGAGATGTCTTCCACACGTAGGAGACATCTCTCCTAAAAGTTATACTTTTATCAAAGATGATCCAAGGAAGCTAGGGATAATTCATATGGTCAGGAAAACTTATGGAATTGACCATTCCAACTTGGAAAATAGCCAAAAGAAGATGGAAAAAGATAAAAACAACATGGAAGCTCCAAGTTCAGCTTTTAAAAGATTTCTTCAAGTTTTTGTCTTATTTTCTTAATAAATATATTGATGTTTCATGCTTGTACTATGGAGATATGAAAAGGAGATGTCATATAAGTTCTTGTATTGAACTTGAGCAAGAGAGAGAAAGCAACTTGAGTAAGTGCATAGAGGTTGCAACTCCAAGGTCAATTATGTTGTGTATTGGCTTATGTGTTCTAGTCTTTCTTATGAGTTAAGATCTCAATTATAGGTTATGGAAGAGATTCTCCATAACTTATGTCTTGCATTAAGAACAACCATTGTGTGGTTGTAGAGCCTTATGTTCTACAACATCATTTGAGTGTTTTAAGAATTTTTTGATACTTTGTGGGTTTTGGTTCTCTTATTTTAATCTTATTTTTTGAATAATTGAAGATAGCTAATTTTTTTGTTTTCTAGCAAATAAATTATCTTTTCATAATATTGAGATTTAGTGTTGAAAGGTGATTTTAATATTGGAGTGAACTTGCTCCAATGTTATTGGTATTGGAGCTTTCTATTGATTATTGATTAGATTTGGTAGAGGATTTTGTTAATTTTAGATGATGCCTAAGAAGAAATAGGTGCAAAACATGAATAGAGACATGGAGAACATGAAGTTTTCCTTGAAAACATGTGGCCAAAACCAAAAATGTTGAGGCCTGAGGAGGTCAAAGATCCCGAAAGACACTAGCTTAAAGACTAGAATAGCAAAAACCGTTGCCTTCCCATGATAGGGAAGGTCAAATATGCTATTCTTCTAGAGCAAGGAATCAAACACGCTACCATCCGAAGCACTAGGAGTTAAAAATACTATCAAAATTCATAAAGAAAAAACCCCATAACCCTACATACAACTGGGAAGATGTGGGAAAAGTTGCTTCTAGGAATAGAAAAAAATTTTAAAACATTAATTATAGGCCATAAATGTTGAAAACATTGTTCACCAAGACAAAATTAAATACAATGCTGCATATTCAAGTGCTAAAAAATCCAAAGTTGTTATCAATTGACCTTGTAAAAAATTAAAAAAATTGTAATCATAACCTAAAACCCTACTACACTACATTATTTAGTCCTAGAGGTCAAAAATGCTGACATGGAATGGAGAAAATTCCAACAACACTATCAATATTGCCAAGGAAAAAATCAAAAATGCTAGAAAATAAACCAAAAAAACCAAAAATGTTGTACATGTGTCCAAGAAAAACCCAAATTGTCCAAGTAAAAAGCTAAAAAACTTGAAAAATCATTTCCATGATCATAAAAAACCTAAAACCTTGATTCTATGTAGTTAAAAACCAAAAATATTAGCATGCATAGTCCTTTAAGGTGAGAAACACTACCAGATTAAGCCAAGAAATCAAGAAAAATGTTAGAAAAATTATGTACATAATGGATGAAGATACTTCCCTGTAGATGGATTTGGAAATTTGGTCTACCTAATTTTCTCAGTCTTCTCTACCTCCTTCATAGCCACACATCTACTTGTTGATCCATTCCTGCCCACCATGGTCACCAAATCTTATGTATTCTACCTTCTTCTACCAATAAGAAAATCCTAAAATTCCCAAGTTTTCTCTTGCACACTAAGCACAAGTGATTATAAAAACCAATTTTGCTCAAACATGTTGTTGTAATTGGGTTTTATGATCCAAGCCTACCCTAAACATGTTGTGAGAATGAAATTAAGAATGAAATAGGTCAAATATGTTGTGGAAATAAAATTGAGAATGAAATAGGTCAAATACATTGTGGAAATGAAATTGAGAATGAAATAGGTCAAATATGTTGCAGGAACAAAATTGAGAATGAAATGGGTCAAAAATACTATGGGAATGAAATTGAGAATGAAATAGGTTACATATGCTACTAGAATAAAAAAAATGAAATTATCTCAAATAAGCTGCTAGAATGAAATTAAAAATTAAATTAACTCAAATAAGCTGCTAGAATGAAATTGACCTAATACACTACCTTTTGGTATGAAATTGCCTTTCATAGCCTAAAACACTATCCATTCTATTCCAATACATTGATAATTGCATCCCACAACTTCAAATCCTAGATACCAAGTGTCAAAAACATAGGGAATGTGAATTCACAATGTATTGGACCTTAAAAAACATTGAGACTGTGAAATCATAGCTTATTTAATCCTAAGAAACGTTGGGACTATGAAATCATAGCTTATTGAACCCAAAAAATGCTGGGACAATGAAATTCACAGCTTATTTAACCCCAAAAACATTGGGAACTTATTTAACCCTAAACAAATTGTCAACCAAAGATACATTGCCCATACACTATCCATGTTACCCAAAATCAATGACAATATGAGAATACACTACCTTGATAGCTTATTTGACATTATAACATATTATTTGATACATTTTTGGTGTTTTTCATTGAATTATTGCCTATTTTGACATTACAATGACCTAGATAAAAACTAAATATCATTTATTACATTATTTTACCTTATTTTAGCCTTGTTGGACAAATATATCATGCAAATGTCATGTAATATCATTATGTTGACATGCAAGATTGAGCTAGGAAGATGTGGAAACAATTCAACTTATCTTTAAGCATTAATGGACCTTGTAGCTTGAAAAAATTGTGTGTATGATCCCTTCTCTTTGACCTCAAAATATTGCAATTTTTGTATAAATCTTCAAAGAAAAATAAAATGTTCTTAAGCTCCACCAACTATGTCTCATGGTGGCCAATGTTTGCTTATTGTCTTATGTTATCTCTTGTAATCTCATGTTTCTTTGACTTATTTTCTTGTTCTCTCTAAGTTGTGTTTGCAAGATGAGCTTGGAGTCATCATAGAGATGTGACTCATCATAGTAGTGGGTTATGACGTGATCTCGATACATGAGATTTGAATAGTTTGTTCAACCATGCTAATGGTGCTTACCTCATATCACTTCTGCCAATCTTTCATAGACAATAACTATACAAACTTTAGCCTTCATTACCTTGCTAATGTTGAAAACCTATGTTTGACATTCATAAATTATGACCATGTAACATCTTCTACAACATACTTTATCAATTAGTTCATTGAAATCTCCAGACTCTTCATTCAATGAGAAAACAACAATTTGGCCTTGGTAATGAAACTCAAAGAAGATTTTACTCTCACAAAAAAATGGGAAAGAAATAACAAGAAAGCAAAGAGGCAAAAGCAACCTAAAGTGAAGTAACAACTAATGGCTCAAAAAAAAAAAGAATGAGCCAAGTGGTTGAAGTAGCCAATATCAAAGCACTGGTTTCTCCAAGTCTAAGCATATATAACTAATACAACAAGCATGAAGCACAAAGACCTCATCAGCAAACTAGCACATCATTATGTCATAACTATAATGTCAAAACATTTGAAATTCTTTGTTAGCCTATTTGCCCATTTTTGAATAATCAATATAGCCGATTCCTTACTCCAAATTCTCACCATGAGTACTCCTTACTTCAACATCATGAGTACTCCTTGGTAGAATCAAGTATAGATAGAGAAGTGTTAGTGATGAACTTGCAGTGGTGTTTTTCATTCTTTGTTGATGTCTTTTGAGTCAATCCTCTAGACATCAACAAATAGGGGCCAATGAAACACCTTAAAGGAAATTTCAATGGTAAACTAAAAAGCCTTATAGCCAAATTTTAATTGTAATTTTGATCAAATTCAAAAGCAAAAATAAATGCCTTGATTTCCCTTTAAAAAATTCACTTTGTGATCTTGTTTTATCAAAATCCCAAAACATTTTCACTTTGTAAGGTGTAATTCATGGCACATAATGTCAAATACACTGTGAATTACACTAGAATAACATAATTAAGCCTATAATTGTTAAATACGCTACAAAAAATGTTGTGCTTAAATGCACTATAATCAAAAACGTTTTAGTCAAAAACATTACAGTTTTGGCCAGTGTAAAATTTCAAAAATATTGTGTAGATGCCCAAGAAGCTTGCTTGAACCATGTTAATACAATAATAGTAAATTTTTGCCTATAAAAATGAGAATTGACATCATTTCAAGGACTTTTGTATCATTTGAAACTTCTCCAAACTAGAGACTTTTGAAGCAAAGCAAAGATCTAAGAGTCCATAGCCTTCATCCAACACTAATCATTGAGAGCAAAGATAACCTATTGTAGCACTTTTCTAAGAGAATATTAATCGAGATAGACACATGAAAATTAACTATAGAACACACCCTAGCTACCTACACCAAATCTTAAATGATAGTCTTAGAGAGATCTTTGATCTATTTGTGTTCTTAGGATCTTGAAAGCTAGTCAATATGTATCTTCTTAAACCAGTATGTCATCATATTTTACAATATTTGATACAAATTTTGTAGTTTGTTTTGGCCACATCATTTCTTGTTTCTTTTGATCTCATAGATCCAATTTTGAATCTATTTTTCACTCATGTTCTTGATCATTTTTCCTTGTTTCATTCGGTAACAAACTCTCAAGACCTTAGGTAATTGACCAAACTACCTAAGGTACCTTAAATCCTTCTCAAGGCCCATGGATCTTAAGGTAAAACTATTCCTTATGAATTGATTCAAGTCCTAGAGTCAAATTTTTCCATCACTATAATATAAATCTTTCTTATTATTCTAGCTCATCAATTGATTCTCCAACTACTTGATTTGTTAGATCGGTACTAACTTGACAATGCTTCCAATATACCTAATGATCTTTCTACCTCCTTAAAACACTTCCTCCAATAGTGTAACTAATGTTATAGTAGGGGTTACTGACCAAGATCTATTTATCTACATATTTTAAGAACCTAATCTTAAGGTCAAAATGGTCTAAAAGACTTAAATTTTTTCATCCTAATAATTAAATTGTTAGGCATGGTTAGTCAGACTAGGTTATGGCCTCTCAAGGCATGATTTAAAGATGTCACCTAATTATTAGCTATATGGATGACCAATCCAACCATATCATTGGGTTCAAAAGAGTGGAAAATATTAGAAACAACTATTTATATGTTAGAAATGAACATCATATGTCCAAGCTATGTTAAATTAAGCTCCTAAGGATCTTATGATGCAATTTTGGAGTAAGGATTAAAAACTAGTTTTTAGAGCTTTATAGGACAAATCTAACTTCACTAGTGCATTTGGAAGGTTAAAATCTATTAGAAACAACTCTTCGTTAATTGAAATAGGATTCTAGAATTAAAAGTTATGGCTTTTGAATTCCATACATTTTGGTCATGAATTTTGAGACTTCCCAAAAGATCATCCATCCTAGACCAATGTGCTTAATTAAATAATGTTTATGTCAATTATTGCCAGCCTATCAATTTCATAAATTAGCCAAATTTATTTACATTTTTATATTTAAATTTTCTTGTTAGAATATCAAGTTTGAATTTTTCTATCATCTAACAATTTTTGAAATTTTTGTGTTAATTGATGAAAATTTTAAATTTTTTCCTTAATTGATGGACCTTGAAATTTTCTTGGCAATTGATGAACTTTTCCTAGTTGTCAAAATCACTAGGGAAGGTTGGAATGCATAGTGCTTCTAGTGTTTAGGAGGTTGACATGCATGGTGCTCCTAGAACTTACAAATACCACAGACATTGAAATTCTCAAGGGATTTTCTGAAGGTGGTGAAGGTAATGGTAGTGGAGATAGAGGTGCGGGTAAAGGCATATGTGGTGGAGAAGGTGGTGAAAATGACATGGAGAAAGGTAGATGGTAGAACAAACAACAGCCAAGAGAGGGATATTTTTCTTACAGTGGTGACATGAGGAGACCTAGCCAAAATGCATGAGCATGCAATTCGGGTTTGCTATGGCTACAATAGCCACTAAGATAGCTACACGCAATAACCACTATGACTATGGATTGCATGACCAAGTCTTGTAGTCCTACTACTCATAATCATGGGCAACCCCTATGGTTAGGATGAATTTTCTTTTGAAAAAAAAAATATTTTAATTTTTAAAATTTAATATTTTAATATATTTTTTAAAAAATAATAAAAATGTATAAATGCTTCAAGTTAATCAACTTTGGTTGCTAGTGCAGAAATGTCTAGATCTTTTGGGTTGACAAGCACAAGGTTTTGGGTTTAAATCCTTGCCTTAAATTTTCCTTTTTTGTTTTTAATTTTTAATATTTAAATTATCAACCCAGATAGGATGGTTAGTGCATTAATGAATAAGAGTTTGGTTTTCTTAGGGAAATGTCATGGGTTTGATTTTTGGCTCTAAAATTTTAACTTTATTTATTTATTTATTTTATTAAGGTTTTCATAATAAGAAATTTTAAATAAATGATATATCCCAAACTGTAAATTTGATTAAGATGAATTTTATACCTTTGGAATCATATTGATGAGTATTACGTGTTGGGCATGGTTTCAAGGTCCAAAAAACTAAGTTTAATTTTTATGATTTTAAAGGATCAAAATTATTTATTTTTTTGAATTAGGTCTCAATACGCAAACACATAGGTAACATAAGGATGTCTATGTGATTTAAGTTTGATTATAATTTATAATTGACTAATGAGTGGCGAGGTACCCCTACACTCAACCATACAAATATGAGCATTCACACATGATCCGATCGAACTCTGTAGACGGGCTAGTTGTGGTATCTAGATAGTTACACGTTGATCGCAATTCGTTGTCTTCCCACCTAGACTAGTATTTGCTTTGTCATGTATGGTTTAGTCTAGAGTGAGTCGTATGATGTGATCCTAAACTAGTGCTACTCCTAGAGACAATGGAACATTATCTTGATTAAACTAATAAGCAATAGAAAATGAAGTCTAAGCTAGCCTAAGTGCAATGAGCATCCGTTCCTTAAACATCCATACACATCTTGGATCTCTTGCACGACTACTACTGGGATTACCAAGCGTAGATCATAGGTACGCTACTGGGTTACCAAGTAGTCACACTTAAATGCTCATGATTAAGTCGTACTCATTCCGCATTTAACAACAGGAATAGTAAATGATGATAAAGAAATATTAACTAAGAAAACAATAAATAACAATAACAATTAAACAATTAAAACTAAGTGAATGCTACAATGATGAAGTAATCTCGATCTTTATTTCCAGTCTTGTGCGTGTCCAAGTACGTCACACTCAAATAAAGGTGTCGTACAATTACAAGCATCACATTGTGGGCATGCACTTGGGAAAATAGTCTAACTCCTACGAAAACAAACTACAAGGGCTTCGCTACAACTACTCGAAAGATGCCTAAGTGTGGCAGAAGCACACTTATTTATAGGCTATAATAGATGCTACATAAACAAGGCTGTGTATACAGGGCCTAGTATACATAGCCTGCCTAGTATACGGGGCCTAGTATATGAGGCCTAGTATATGTAGTCCCCGATAACCATGATTCATTAGACTCTATGATAAAAATTTAACATATATATCCTTTACAATTTTGATCTCCAACATTATGCCTATACCAAAACAATGTGCTAAGGAAAATATTAGTAAAGTGGAATATCACACATTGTATGCTAGGCTTTAGGTTTTCCTACAAATCTCTTGGTAATAATCATGTTCAGTAGACATAAGGGAATATTATGACTCAAGTGAATTTCTTAAACTCACTAATTTCTAGGTTTTAGGTAAGGGTGAGTAATAAGTTCTAAAATGAGACAAACTCCTAAATGATTTATGCTATGGCTACCAACCTCATGGGAAATGTTAAGAATAATCTTAATTAATGAGTTAAAGTTCTATTGACACTACAAGATGGGTAAGAGTTACCTGGACCAATGTACACTTGTCTCATCAACAACTCTTGTAGTTGATGCACCTTGTTAATGTGTAATTGGATCTCTTGATGGTTGCTACTATCCATGGGAATTGCTACGAAGGCATATTCTTGATTGATGTGGCTTATCTTGGATATAAGATGCATCTGGTGGTCATTTATGATTCTCCATGGATCATCGCTCCATGGTTCATCATTAAATAATAATCAACATTTTATTCTAATTGGTCCTTGGGATGTGATTTTCTCTAATACCAAATGTAACATCCCATTCTCAAATATCATGGTAAACATCAAATATATATAACATTTGATATTATGCATAAAGAAAATAACAAGGAAAATGAAAAGAATGCTTTATTAATGTGAAATAATGTATCTTGATCATGCTCTAAGGGTTTCTTAGGATTATCTTCCTTTAGCATCTATTCCTTAGAGATAATCTAACACTGCCATCATGGTTAGGCTTGTAACTAGCTAGAAGGAATGACCAGCTATTTTCCTGTCTTTCTTTACCTGTCATCCATTACTTGTCATTGTTGGCTCTACAACTCTATGTTGATATAACCTCTAATGCCCTGTTATAAATAGCTTAGGTTAAATCCCCAAACATCACCTCATGAGACATGCCCATTATTACAATATGTCCTTTTGTGTCTTAATTACAACATACTTTATTAGGTCTTATTGCAATAATTAAAACATTTGCTATGAAGAGACACCATCTTTTTATGGAGTGCCATCATTTGGGAATGGCAACATGCAACAACTAGGAATAAATTTTCTTGAAAATATTAAGAAATCCATCCTTCAAATACTTAGAAAAATTATATTACCTTTGCCTAGGGGTATGACAAAATACTTGATTTGGATTGAACTTTGGTATAACACAACATCATTCTTGAGAAAGGATCAAAACCTATTAAACAAAAGGCCTAAAAAATCAAACTCACTTTAGCCTTAGCCATCAATAAGGAGATCACAAAGCTTTACAACACAAAATTTATATGTCTTATTGATTACTCAAATTCGGTATCTAACATGGTAGTAGTGCTTAAGAAAAATAGGGCCATTAGAATATGCATGGACTTTTGTAATCTAAACAAAGTGACTTTGACAGATGACTTCTCATTGTCTAATATTGATCAACTCATAGACACAATGGAAGGTCATTCTTTACTTAATTTCATTAATGATATTTTAGGCTACAATTAAAATTATATTAATCCTAAACATCAACACTTCATGACTTTCATGACACCATGAAGAACCCTTTGCTATACAAAGATGTCTTTTGAACTTTATAACACTAGAGTAAGATATCAATAAGTTAGGACTTTCATCTTTACCAACATGATGTTTAAAACTGTCAACAACTATGTGGATGATCTAACAATTATATGCATCATTATAACCAATCATCCTACTAATTTGGATGTGGTCTTGGCCTAATGCAATAAGTATAACCTTTAAATTAATCCCAAATAGTGTATTGTTGGTGTAGAAATAAGCAAAATGCTAGAATTCCTAGTTTCAACTAAAGGTATTATGATGAACCTTAACAAGGTTAAGAAAATCATGAACCTTCCACCACCCAAATGCCTAAAATACATGCATATCCTACAAGATAGGCTCCAATTCATATGACATTTCATATGCATTCTAATTGATCAATTTCATTCTCTTTCTTGTTTTCTTAAAAAATCTTCTACTTTTCACTAGGATGCAAAGTGTCAAGAGGCCATCAATGTGATTAAGCATGCCCTTACCAACCATATAGTTCTTTACCCAATTAGCTTTGATATTCCTTTCTACCTTTATCTTTCCAAGTCTAATCACTTTGTTGCAACTATGCTTTGCCAATGATGCAAAGATGATATAGATCTTTCCATCTATTATATCTCTCACCATTCCTATAATTGTAAAACCTATTACATGAATATTAAGAAATCTTTTTTAGACATTGTATTTGCTATTAGGAAGTATAAATACTATTTACTAAGGTAAATGTTCATGTAATTTGGTGAGATAATGTCCTATGATTTCTCACTACCAACCCTTATGATAATTAACCAAATGACCAAATTAAAAACACTACTTACCAAGTTTGATCTATCCTATCTTGCCTAATATTCCATTAAGGAATAAGTTATAGTGGACCTTCTTAAATTGGTCCTACTATTTGAACCTTCTGTTGTTACCATTCAAACTCCACCCAAGGAGCCAAGTGAGAAAGAGATAGAGCCACCTTCAACCATAACATAGACACATGAGGATTTTGACTCATACTTATATTTTGATGGTGCTCATATAGCTCAAGGCTTAAGTATATTTATATTCTTCATCATCAAGTTATGGATCACATATATCAAACTTATATGTTTAATCTTTAATATGTTAATAATGTAGTTGAATACAAGGATCTTAACTGAGATTTTCTCTTTGCACTTTAGTTAGTAATCAAGAGGATTTCTATTCAAGATGACTTTCAACTAACTACTGCATACACTTGTAATTTTAAATACCTTGAGCCTTATCTTTATTTAGCCAAAAATTTGATTTTTCATTTTAATGAATATTTAATCTTGCATTTCACCACTCTAAAAGCATTCTTTCTAATGTCCTAGTTACTTTTATGTTAATTGCTAATTTTATTTTTCTCAAAGATCAATCTAACTCACTTAACACAAGATACACCGATAACACTGATAGATACACAATGTGTAATCTTCATTAACTTAGAAGAAGATGAGCAATACTGAGACATCATATAATGCTTACAATCCAAAGAAACTCTTCAATACTTGTCAATGTCATAAAATAATGCTCTACATAAACAATCTAAGTATTTTTGTATTGTTGAGCCCAGTATTTTATGTTGTATTTTTGCATCAAATATTCTTCTGCATCATCTAAGTTGTGATGAAACTCAAATGATTCTAGAAAAGTACATTCAAGCATATGTGGTGCTCACTTAGGCTTACAGTCTCTAGGAGCTCACATTATTTCTCTTGGTCATCGGTGGCCTACAATGTCTAGGGATACATACATAATGGTTAAGATTTGTGATACCTACCAATGTCATGCTTTACTTATTTATGTCCTATATCAAAAGCTTAAGAATTTTGAAATCATGTAGCCTTCCAAAAGGAAGGGCTAGATTTTATAGGCTTCATCAATCCTTCTTCATCTGTTGGTCATTAGTTTATCCTAATAGCTATGAAATATTTTACTAAGGAGGCTTAAGTCATTCCTCTAAAATATATAACTTCAAAATATATTTGCCATTTCATCTTGGACCATATAATCACCTTCTTTGATATTCCTATTTACATAATCACTTATAATGGAACTCAATTTAAGAGCAAAGAACTATTCAAATTCTATGAGCAATATCAAATCACCCAGTCATTCTCATCTCCATATTACCCACAATCTAATGGACAAATCAAGTTAACTAATAAATCATAAATTCATTTGCTCAAGTTCATGATGGAAAAATTTCAATGCAATTGGCATACCTAGCTATCCCATTCCCTTTGGGTCTATCAAACCATCTTCAAGACCATAACTTGTTGAACCTCTTTCATGCTTACATATAGATCCAAAGCTATGATACCAATCAAGCTTGACATGTCTTCACTTCAAGGAACTTTGATCAATTCTATGTTATATGAGAAGAATGACAAGATGAAATTTGTTGAACTAGATACACTTGAGAAAAACATCAAGTAAGCAACCACCAATATGTAGAATCATGAAGAGGCTATGTATCATAGCCATGACAAGCATGTTAGGCTTAGAGAAATTAGGAAAGGTGATCTGGTTGGAAGGCATTTTCCTAATGCCAAGACTTCTAAGTTTTTCCCAAACTAACAAGGTTCCTTTGTCATTCTTAAGATCCTTATTAATGGAGCATATTACTTGGTAGATTTAGATGGGAATCAATACCCAGATCTTGTGAACAAAGCTTACCTCAAATATTACTACATTTGAGGTACTAAAAACAAGAAAGAAGAGAAAGATATACTAGGTGTGTTCTAACCTTTTTCTTTACTTAATCTTTACTCTATTGCACCACTTTTACTTCTCTTCCTATCTTCATTTTTCTCTCTCTCTTCTATTTTTCCATTATCATTCTTTATCTTCTTTCATATGATTTCCTCTCTCCTCCCTAATCTCTTTGGTCACATGCAACTAACATCTCTTCTTATCAACACATCATGGTGAGGACATTTATTAGTGATTTTCCTCCTATAGAGAGCAATAAGTGTTTTTTCATTTCTACTACATGTGAATATGTTTTTAATGTGAGTGGGTTAGGGATGGAATTTATTAATTAATCATTATCAACATCAATCATTAGAGTGTGGGATTTGCCCATGCCCCAATTCTATGGCACAATACCTAACTTTGGTGTATCAACGATGTTCCTTCTTTCTATCCCTATCTTTATTGCTTTCTTTTTATATAACTATGTATTTCATCCCCTCTATCTTATTTTTCTATTTTCCCTCTAACTCACTCTCCTATGTCATTTCCTTTCCTCTTATCAAATACACTAGTGAGAATAAAGTGACTTTGTTTCACTCCATATAAGGGTGTATTAAGAGCATGAATAGGATAAGATGTGAATATCATCAATGACATTCTTTTGACCATTTTGTGTGAAGGATCTAGCCATGTCCCCCTCATGTGATATAGCACTATCCTCATGACCGGTGTATTAGTGATATCCTAACATTCTCACCTCTTCCAATTTGTTCTTTCCACAATTTTTGCAAGCATGTTAGTTTAACATCTTATCATTTCTTCATGAATCCTCCTTTAGCATCTCAACATCATCCATCAAGAAGGGTCAATCTTATATCCACTTTTTCTATTTTTCATAAAATCGAGACTAAGTATGATTTGACATTATTCCACATAAATACAAGCACAAAACTACATCAAATCAGCACTATAAGGTAAATTCTCACCTCCTAGAGGCCTCCAAGTATTGCATAAGTTCATAATCCAATTTATGGGCTTCATTCTTAGTGATTCCAAAAAGCTCCAAAGTCAAAATGTTTCTAAGTATTAGAGCTAACATGAATTCTATGTTAGCTATGACCTTCCTAACATCACTTTATAAAAGTGAATTTTAGTGGAAAATTGGACCTCATGAGACCTCAAACAATACATGCTAGGCTTCTATGGCTTTACTAGGATCAAATTTGATAATTTTAGGTAGTTTAAAACTAATACCCAAAAAAATTTAACTATAGAATGAAATTAATACTAAGGTTAGTGTTAGTAATAAAATTGTGATCTCTGGCCCCATCATGATATATTTCACCTAGATTTCAACTTTCATCTTCCCTTTCTCATCTCCTTGACAATCTATCGACATTAGTTTTGTTCTTTAGAATTGCTCTTTCAGTAGGGCAAAGTGTAGTTTTGGTGGTTTAAAGGTTAGAATTTTCTCTTGTATAGATGAAGCTAATGTTGACATTAACATTGGCGCTAGTACCACCATGCTAATGTTGGCATCCTTCATGTCACTTATGATCAGCATTTAACATCCTCCTCTTCACTCTTTAGGCTCCTTAACATCCTGTAGGCATCATTCTAGCATTTTTTGCTATCAATTCAACATCTTGAAGGCTCACAAGATCAACTTAGAAAAGTTCATGGATTTTACTATGTACCTTGCTGACATTGATGCATATGTCAGTGTTAGCACCTATGGGACCTATATTTTTCCATCCTTGACCTTATAGAGCAACATTCAACAATGTTCATAGGCTTCGTAGGCTCCTTGACTTCATCTCGGTAGTGTTCAACATTAGTTTAGGGGTTAAATAAGGTCTTAGGAGCTCAAAATACTAGCTTGGGTGAAATGTTGAAATTTTGGCTTAGTATGAATGATGCTAGTGCTGATGTTAGTGTTATCATAACCACCCTTTGAACCTTTGACATGTTAACAAGTACCTTTACCTTAGTGTTCAACATCACCCCTCAGTCTCATAGGTTCCTCGACAACATTGTGACACTATTCGACATTAATTTGGGCATCAAAAGAGTCCTAAGAGGCTCAAAATAATACTTAGTCAAAATTGCTCAAAATTTTTAACTGTTGGTGACATTGACGTCATCACCTACTTAGGTAGCTAGATTTGTCACGTTCAAAAGTGAAACTTTCCTATTGAGAACCTCTAAAAAACTTTGGGAAAAGTAGGACTTAACTTCAAGTTTGTAATTAGCAATCCTAAGTTGGAATTAGCAATCCTAACCCTATAAATATGGGTTTAAAACACAAGTTCTATGATATTTTCTTAAGATCTCAAGCATATTTTTGAAATTTTGAGAGATTGTAAGTGTCTACAATAGACCTTTCAAGTTCACTAGTGTGCTCCACACCACACCTATGCCTCCAAGACCAACACTAGCATGCACATAGCATTACTTGGCTAAAACCAACGTTAATTACTAGAGATAGAATTTTTTAGCCTCTAGCATCACCTTCCAAACATAAATTTTTTTAGGCTCCAATGTTAGTGTTGGCACATTTTAGGCCATTTTATGGAACAGGAGTTTCAATTTATTAAAAAAAAAGAATAATGCTTGAACTTACTAAAGATTCATGTAAGTTATGCGGTGATGAAACATAGAATTTTTTGCTTATACCTGGTACATCGACCAAAGAGTGCAACATTCTAGCATATTTATTCGATGCTTATTGGGAACACATTTAGAAAGGGTTTAATTCAACCAGTTTATGAGCTCAAAGATGGTTCAGTGGTGATGGCCACTATGGAAACGTACATGACTTCATCACACAAGAATATTGACGGAAATGGGATCGATCCTGATTTTCATGCAGGCCAGATTTAATTGAAATCAACAAAAAGAGACACCAATATTTAATCCTGTACCGCTATAAATAATCTCATGAACAAAGATGCATCTTACATTGTATTAGACGGATGTGATAATCCTGGTGGCATAGTTCAGTAACCAAGAGTGAAATTGTTGCTACGACGCTTCATGGTAATCACAAAGCTATGCTTACCGGTGAGAAAACAAAAATGTTAAGAGCTGCCAAGATATCCTCACATTTCGCTCAGGAATTTCATCAAATGCTTGCCGTGCAAGGTTTAGTTTCTCTGTTTTGGCATTAAAACTGATAAACAATGAGTCTGTGAGCATAACATTTGTGAACCCTAATTTTGCAGCCAGGCCATGTAACAACAGGTTGTTTAATAGGTTTTGTAAAGTAAACGGTCCAGAGGATTGTAGAAAAATCTGATAAGCAAAAAGGATGAGCAAAAATAAAATAGCAGAAATACAATTAGTGAAGCTTTCCTGCATTTTTCCTAAGCTTCATCGTAGTCAAACTGTAATGACATTTGCCTCCGTGGAAGCTGAAACGTAGGCGGTGGATGCAATAGCCGGTGGTGGATGTGCAAGCAGGCTTTAAGAACAGGCATCATCGGCTGTTACATTGTACAACAGTACATGGTGGCAACCACGTTGTGGATAATGACACATGGCGGCAACATCACCGACGTCGTGAACCTCGCCGCGCTTGCCGCGTTGCTGGCATTCCGATGCCTCGATTGCAACATTGACAGCCATGGCAGTGCGGAGCAATGACTGTGCGGACCAGCAGTGTAGGAAAGTGAACCAGAGGTCTAGATTATCTCCTCCATGGTGCCTGCGCCTATGCTTGTGGATGATAATATACAGAAAATGCTGCAGCAAAAACAAGAATGCCTACAAACATGGTAGAAAGCCCAAAGTTGTGCCTTAGCAAAACCAGGTGATGAGACGTGGATTGCACAAGCCATGATATAGCGTACGCGATATCGCGGCCGACGCGATATCGCATCCCCTGCGATATCGCATCATTCCCTGCGATATCGCGTACGCGATATCACGGTCCGCCGCCATATCTATAAATAAGAGGGGGCACTCCCCTCATTTGATATCCTAGGCGTAAAGTAGCGAAGCTCTGGCAGATTGATCACCCCAAAGATAGAATATTTTCCTTGTGCCCGCAGTAGGAGTCCCCCAAGTGAACGGTTCTTTATTTGAGCAGCTTTGTACCTGAACGCAAGTTGTGTACGGTAATA
>MNCI01004170.1:1795674-1830698 GCA_015680685.1 Gnetum montanum | reverse complement strand
GTTTGGTACTTATCATTGAATAGTTCTAACATTGTACTCCACCTCTGAATGGATTCTGATTCTAAGGACCGGTACCAGCTCTCATCTTCTTTCACTAGTATCCTTGGAAACAACTTCAATTTTTGCCATTCGTTTTCTATGTTTTGCAAGGCACATGCATCGTGGAATGCTTGTAAATGATTTTGAGGATCAATGTTGGACTTCCCTTCAAATCGTGGGATGTTGTTCATGTCTAACCTCTTGATCCTACTATCCTTTTGGTGCCTTGTTGTAACTCTTACGGCCTCCGTTATATCTTGCATGCTTCTAGTTGCTAGTAGGGGTTCTTTGTGGTCGTCTCGTTCATAGCGTCTATGGTGTCTACGCGGTTCCCTACTCTCCCTTCTTCTATGCCTTGATTCTTAACTCATTTGAATTTTAGGATCTCATTTTTCCAAGAGGCTACCTTGATGATTGTTTTCTAATGAAGCACTTAAACTTCATTCATCAAGAGATTTAGATATTTTACTACTAACCTCCTCAAATCAAGATTTACCTTGGCTAGTTGCTCCTGCTATTAAAGAACAAACTTGATCATATGATGCTTTTGTTGTTCAATTTTTTATAGGCATCAAGGTCTTTGGTTGAGACCAAGTTTTTTTTCACAAACTTGTGACAATTCAATGTGTCAAAGATTGTTTTCTCCATGTTCTCAACCTCCCTTAGTTTGTACTAAAGATATTAAGAAGCTTCATCCCTTGTTATTTCTGGGTTGAGAATGGCAAGGTTAGAGAGACAGGCTTGCAACTCTACAACCTTGGTAAGCAACTATTAATTCTCCATGGTGGCTACCTTTATTTGGACATTGGCAATGAGTAGTTTATCCTTGGTCTCTAAAAACTATGACTAGGTTGCAATAATTTCATCTAGGAGATCGAAGATCTCCAAAAGTAATTACTAGATTTCCACTAGTTGTTCAAACACATTGGGTAGTGCTTAACCAACCACTTCTTATTCCTATGAAATTTTAAATATCTACTATTGTAGAAATGTCTAGCATGGATGACATAGAAGTCTTTAGAAGCTAGCTATCTTGTCGACCACCACCTCCACCATTGTTTCCTGTCCCTAGTAATGCAACACTAGAAGAGTCGTCTCCTCACCTTCTTCCAAGCAAACCAAGAACTTGTAGCATTCCCAAAAATTTTAGAGAATTATTATCCAAAAATGAATACCATAACTTCTTGAGTGCTAGGAATCATTATTGCAAGCACCTAGTTTCTCTATGTGGAAAATAGTAAGGTAGTTTCTTGATCTAGCCAACTGATGGTCCTAGTAACCTTATTGAGATGGATCAAGGCTAGAAGATAAATTGATAGTTTCCCACTAGCTATTGAACCTTTTTGCTACTATAGCTACTACTTGCAAAGTTTTTGAAGCCTTTATATAGCTACAAGTACCTCTGGTGTAGGTGGTGATGGTGGTAACCTCTTCTCTTCTTACAACTTGGCTACTATCTTCTCCTTCAACATCTCCTACTAGGATGTGGTAAGAGCATGATGAATCATGTCAGTGGCATAGCATGCTATGCCTTCCCTCTTACAAAATTTTTTGATCATACACAAAATAGGGAGTATCTTCCTTTCCTTCTTATTCTCCTTGAAGTGCTTTTCTATCTCCAAATAGATAAGTTGGAGAAGGTTGACAAGGAAGTTTCCATTGAGAGTAACACAAGCACTAGTTTAGGTGACCTTACTTGGCCTTACCATGGGGTTTACTTGGCCTCACCATGAGGTTTAGGTGATATGTCACAATTTTCAAGTATGCTTGCTCTACCTTAGTGAGTGCATTGTACTTCTTACAACCCACCCGATAGCAACACTAGATCCATTTATTCTTAGCTTTTGGATCTACTTGGATCGATATCTTCCTCAATGTTGCCCCTGTGTCAGGAAAACTGAGGACCTCCATGATGGCCTCAATCGAGCAGGAGGCTTTCATGTTCTTTATCCTGATAGATATGTCTTCATGCTAGTTGATCCAAAATAGGTAAATCTTCCCCATGTACCATTCTTCATTGAAGGAGAGAATGGGCCAACTCCAAGAAGGATCCAAAGTTTAGTTCTTAGAGAATAGCACTCTAAATATTCTTAATTCTAATTCTCTCTAGGTAGGCCTTTGTTAGGGTGACTTTGAGATTAGGTCTTGGCCTAGGAGCTTCATCTTGCCTAGATTGGCCGATCTTTGTAGTGGGAATCTGTCGAATAGATTCCACTTCAGGCTCCTCTCGAAAAGGTGTTGTTGCATGTGTTGCTTCAGCTGCTTGCTCTTGTAGCTATTGTGGTTGTTTTTCTTGGACCCTTCCTCCTCTTAGCTACTTTTCCCTAAGCTAGGAAGGTCCTCCAACTTGTGCTTCTCTCTTTGGTGCTATCTGTGATCATAAACATAACCTTGGATTAGCCTTTTATTTTGTAACCCTTAGTTCTTTTTGATATCTTTCCTGTTAGGTCAAGTTATAGCTAGGCTTGTTTGTGATCTTGTTAGGGAATATTATTTTAATATTATCTTAATTATTGGCTAACAAATTTTTTTTGTTCAGTTTAACACACTTGGGATGAGTATTTTAATATTAGTTTAATGGATAAAGCTTGGGGAAGTTAGAAAAATTTCAAAAAAAACTAAAGGTTTATGGCCCCCATGACGTGAAGCTTACCTCTGGCAACTAGAGGATCAAAGAACAACATGAATCATATGAGTAGTGTAAGAGTTATAGCACTTGGAAGGTCTTTGGGCTTTGAAAAATGCAAAAGCACCTCTTATATTTGGAAGAAAATGGTGAAAAATTGGTTGAGTATCACATCTATATATATATATTGATGCATCGATGGAACTATGTCAACATATCCAACTACATCGATGGGGATGTGTCGACGAAGCTATTTAAGTTAATTTTTCACATAATGAAAATGAGGAATTTTGAAAGAGTTTAGAAGTGAAACAAGAGTCAAAAGAAAGCTAGAAATGCATAAAAGAATTGCAAAACATGGAAGAGGGTATTAAATTTATCCAGAAATTAGTTGGATTTGATTCGAATGTGTAACTGATGCCAAAGAAAAATAAAACTGGATGTTCAAAAGGTGAAGTGATAAGACTGATCATGAAAATGACCAAGGGATAGGAATTTTAACAAGAAAAGACCAAGGGGTATGCAAGTGGGTCCTTTCCAAAGTAGGTGCATGCTATTAATTCCCCTACATGATCTGATCCTAAGGACTTTATAGGCACCATGAATGATTAATAATCTTTGGAAGTTAAAAATCAAATCCATATGAGAGATTATCAAAGGATTATGACATACCAAAATAAACACATTAATTAATCATAATAGGAGGCAATGAGGTGATTGATCATAGAATGAAGAAAAAGAGAGATTAGTAAGAGATTCTCACATCTTGGTTACATGAATTCCTTATGGACCTTGTGATTAAGATGATCTAAAACTAGAAAATCCTTAGTTAGGACCAAGTCCAGCCTTGTGTAGTGACTTTGCATTATCATCTTCAGACCCTTCAATAATCAAGAGCTCATGACAAGTCCCAAAGGACAACCACCACTCCATGAAAAGAAGAAAAGAATAAAAGAGAAGTAGGAACATTGGAGGGACCTTAGTTAGAGGGGTGCCTTCAGGCATGGATAACATGTCTTTCCATCCCCATAACTAATGCTTGTAGCCCATTATTGTGTCTAAGGGCTATGCTTTGAATTTCAATGTTTGTTTTTTTATTTTTTTCTAACAAGAACCACACCATGCAAAGACATGCTTCCTATTATGGTTAATAGTAGGAGTGGTGAGAGACCAATGGGGAAAGTCATAAAACTTTAGAGAGAAGTTGGGAACATAAGATGACAAATTCCCTTGAAGCTACATCCTTGTTCATTTTTGCTTGATCCATTTCAAGTCTATTAGGTAACAAGATCATTGATTCTTTTTTTAAGTTGTAATTATGGAAGGAACTCATGCTTCCAAGATGAAGAGCCTCATAGAGTTGAGTGGAATGGGTGGATATCGTGAACTCAATGCCTAATGTCATTAGAAAATTAATGATTCATTAATCAAGAACATAATCCCAATATGATCATTGAACAATCAATTAAAACATTAAATACAATTTTGAATGAACATCTAGTAGTAGTAGTAGCAATGACAAAAACTCAAGATTCCTAATGAACAAAATATCATGCAAGAAAATAATACATATAAGAATATTTAAAAAGTAAATATATAAAAGAAATTGTAAAATGTGCAAGAAAAGGGAAAACATATGAAGAATAGTGCAAAACAAAAAAGTGAAAAATTGGATAGCCTACATGGAATCTTACCATAGGTGGCCATCTTCCCCACAATTGAGCTAGAAGAAGGAGATTCAAAAGATAGAGTGTGTTCATCCATCAATTGAGGTGTCCATGCTATCAATTATCCTTAGTTCTAGGAAAGGTTTTACTTATTGGATGTTGACTAGCAACTGTTTGTCTAGGCTTGAAGGATGGTAAATCATCATGGCCCTAGAAGGAAAAGTTGTATGAATGATATAAATTCCTTTCCATAACATTTGAAACTTTGTTCTTTGTGGTACATGTATGGGGTCCTAATAAGAACCTTATCTCCTGGTTAGAAGTTAAATTTTCTTATCCACGAGTCATGACATTGTTTGGTGCATGCCTTGTGCACTTCATTCATTGACAAGACTACTTGTCAATTTTCATCTAGCACATTTAGTATCATAAGTCATTCGTTTTAAGCTAGACTTAGATCAAGGTCAAGCTCACAAGCCATTGAAAGTGTACATAACTCAAATTGGATTGGAAGAGTTGGTAATTTTTTGTACACTAACTCATACAAAGAATAACCAATAGGACATTTCTAGGTGGATCGATAGGTCCATAGAGCATCATTGAGTTTTATGCTATAGTCTTTCCTATATTTACTAATGGTGTGCATGTTACTATTCTTGCTATTTCCTTATTAGTGACTTTGGCTCAACCTCTTAGCTTCGGCATGATAAGAAGTTATTAATTTATGTTCCACCCCCAAGCATTGCATTAATTTCCTAAAAGTAGAACTTGTGAAATGTGTTCTAATTGTCAGAAATAAGTTCCCTTGACATGTCAAACCTATTTACCACACTTTGTTGTACAAACTATGATACTGTAGAAGATTAACAATTGGTGATAATGATAATCCTCAACCCATTTGGTGCAGTAGTCAATTGCTACAATGATGTACACCTTTTTGTTGAACATGGGGTTAATGACCTCCATGAAGTTAATGCCCTAAAGATTGAAAGGCTTTAGTGGTTGAATGCATAGGTGGGGTTCTTCCATCCATATTATCACCCCTCCATCTCTTTGGCATCTTTTGCATGAATGGAAAAATTAATGGGCATCCCTAAAAATTGTTAACTAGTAATATCTTGCCATGAGGATTTTTACAATCATCATCCTCCTTGCATAATGGCTCCCACAAGGACCTTCATGAACATCCTAAAGGATTTGAAGTTGATCATTGTTGGGCATGTACCATCATACCAAACCATTGACATAAACCTTACAAAGGTTACCTTTAATTTCCATGTAATGTTTAGCTTGCTAAAGAAACTATTATTTCTTCTTACTATCCCATTCTTGTAGCATTTCCTAAGTGAGTAGATAGGAGAGGAATTTGTTGTACCAATGGGATCTTCAGGACTTTACAGTTCAATGGATTTTGCAAAGAGAATTTCATTTGGAAATTGATTAGATAATGATCCCTCATTCTGTTTGTTATTCTATTATGACCAAGATAACTGGTTGATGACCATGTTCTCAATTTCCTTCCGGTCCATCATTATGAGATCGAACTCCTGTAAGATTACTAGCCATCACATGACATGAGGGCTCACCATTGGCTTGTTCATAAGAAAACTAATGACACTATGATATGTGTACACAAAAACTTGATATCCAAGCACATTATGCCTGAACTTTTCTAAGGTGTATACCATCATCATGAGTTAATTCTCCATGGTGGTGTAGTTAATTGTGTCCCCACAATGCTTCTACTTGCATAATGGATATAGTAAGGATGTTTTTGATCATCCAATTATGTAAGCATAGTTCCCAAGGCATAATTGGATGCATCTATCATGATGTAAAAAGGTTTGAACCAATTAGGAGCTCATAACATTGGAGTCTCTACATGCTTCTATTTTAACTACTAGAATGTTAATTCACATTCCTTGGTCTAGTCAAATGGTACATCCTTCTTTATGAGCTTAACTAATGGATTAGAAATTTTCGAGAAGTTTCCAATGAAGTGTCAGTAATAACCAGCATGATGAAAAAATGAACTTACATCTTTCACTATTTTAGGTTGGCTGATGATTCCTTAGATGACTCATACTTTTTCTAGGTCAACATCAATCCCTTTTTCTGAAATTCAATGCCCTAATATAATGACTTCTTGGACTATTAAATGGCTTTTTGCCAATTGAGCTTCAAGTTACTCTCCATCCATCATTGAAGCACTTGCTCAAGATGATCCAAGGCTTGCTCAAATGTTGTACCATAGTTAGAAAAGTCATCCATGAAGACTTCTACCCTACTACCAATTTGCTATTGGAGGATTCCAAAAACCAAGTATTGGAAGGTAATAGGAGCATTGCATTGTCCAAAGGACATTCTTTTGTATGCAAAAGTCCCCTAGGAACTTGTGAATGTAGTTTTGGCCTAGTCTTCCAATGCAATCTGGATTTGGTTATAGCCACTATATCCATCCAAAAAGTTGTAATAACAATGTCCTACTATAGTGTCCAACACTTGATCAAAAAATGGTAACAAAAAATGATCCTTGAAGGTTGTCATGTTCAAAAGTTGAAAATCTATGCAAACTCTCCATTTTTCTCCTTTCTTGAGTACAATAATGAGTGGGCTAATCCATTCACTATCCACAACCAGACAGATGAACCCAACCTTAAGGAGTTATTCAACCTTCTCCTTAACAACCTACTTAAGTTTGGGGTTCAATCTTCTCTATGACTACCTCTTCGACTTGATGGAGGAGTCTATATAGATGTGCTGTTAGCATATCTATGAATCTATTTTGGTAAGTTCATGATATGACTAAGCAAATATTGTTCACCATTTATTCACCACCTTTAATAGCTACTATTTTTATTTTGGAGAAAAATTGACATTAATAATAATCAACTTGCCATTTTTGAGAAAAGCATATTCCATAGTTTTTAGTAAAGCCTTTAGTTTAAGGAGCTCTTGCTTAAAGTGATCAAGGATTTCCAACTCTCCCAAATCCATTTCAATTTGTGTGTGGAAGAGTTGATAATGGAGCTGCTCCATTTTATCCATGCTTTTAATGTAGGTGCTCATGAGACATTCCAACAATTTCATGCATATGGTAGATTCAGCTTGATGATCTATTATTAGCCACTAGATACCTTCTTGCTTGGTGGATGCTACATATAGGTACTTTTGAATAACTACTATTTTGGCACATTGATTGCATGCTTGAATTGGTGTACCCTTTGATGAGTGGCAAGGTACCCCTACACTCAATCATACGAATACGAGCATTTCACGCACGATCCAGTCGAACTCCGCAAATGGACTAGTTGTGGTATCTAGATAGTTATCCTTAGGTCGTAGTTCGCTGTCCTCCCACCTAGACTAGTATTAGCTTTGTCACGTATGGTTTAGTCCAGAGTGAGGTGTATGATGTATTCCTATACTAATGCTACTCCTAAAGACAATGGAAGATAATATTAACTAAGCTAAGAGATTGAGGGTGAGAGGGAATGTAAGCTAACCTAAGTGCGATAAGCATCCGTTCCTTAATCATCCGTACACATCCTAAACTTCATGCACTACTACCACCGGGATTACCAAGTGCGTGGCCTAAGTATGCTACTGGGTTACCAAGTAGTCACACTTAAAATGGTCGTGATTAAGTCGTACTCATTCCATGTTACAAGGAGATAAGGGTTGAGAGAGATTAATCATTTAGGAAAGTATGTAAACATTTAACAATAATTAATTCCTATTTAGCTTAGTCCATATGCTATAAGATTTATCAGAAAGTTCATCTTTATTGTCGCATGAAAATGTGTGCTCAGGTACAATTTGCTCGAATAGAGATCCGTTCACTTTAAGACTCCTACTGTGGGCACATGGAAATTATTCTAACTCTGGAATGGGAAAACTGCTATAGTTTGGCTAAGGTCTAACTCTAGATGGAGAAACAAGGGAAAGCCGCTTCTTATTTATAGACATTTTGGCAGGCTGCGATATTGCTTCCCATCACCCTTCACCATCCATATTCTTTGCACGTAATGGTACCTTGTGTCACTATATGCAATGCATGGAACCCTCTTCTTTTCTATCTTGTTAAATTCATTTTTCTTGAAGATTTCCAAGGATAAGTCCCAAATTCCCATTTTGAAAATGATAGTACTTAATCATGCCCTTCCCATAATGATAGCTAAGTCCCCTTTACAATTATCCACATGAATTATAAGGAATTCTATAGGATAGAACCACCCACAAACAGTGGTCACAATGTCTTTCACTGATCCTAAAGAAATAACGATGGAATGATCTACCAAATCTAACATGATATTGCTATTTTTAAGTGGAGGTAGGTTCCACATCTTGTACATTTCTTGGGAGATTAAGTTCATCTCAAAACCTAAGTCCAAGAGAACTTTACATTGATCATTTCCTACAATTTGCAAATCAATGAGAAGACTTTTTGGATTAGATTGTTTCTTGGGAAGGTGACAAACCTTTATCCAATCTATGGTTGCATGGGTCAACATAATAGTATGGACATTAGAGGTCCTTTAGTTTGAAGGCATCTTGAGGGTACTTTCAAAGGTAGATGAGGCAACGTTAATAGCCACGAATGTCTACGAGGATTTCATAGAGTAGTTTATTCTGAAGAATGATCTCTTATGAGGTTTTTGTTCAAAACCACTCAGATGAATATCTGACTATAAATTCACTACCCTCATAGCATTTTGCTATTGTGGATATAATGGAATTTTTCCTTACATAAGTGGATCAAGTGGCAAGGGCGTGGTTGTAGATGATGTAGGAGCTATTGAGGAAAATGAAGGATGAAAAGGGAAAGTAGACTCTTTTCTTAGAGAAGGTGCTTTGTAATATTTTGGAGGGTAGTAGTCATAAGAGAAGGAAGCATAATTATATGATTCATGAGGGGATATAGGCTATTGGATGTAGCATCCATAAGAGTCTAGCTACCTATAAGAATATTGTTGTTGTGGTGGTGGCATCCCCCACAATTGTGGGTGTTACCATTGTTGGTACTACTCCTAAGGTTAAGTAGGTGCTTCACTTGGATAATACATTGATTGGCGGAATTGCTACCTATAGTTGCCTTGTGGATAAGGCAACTACTTGGGTGCTTGTTGTCTTACTAATTTGGGATTTAGAGCATACATCCCAAATTCTTGCAAATGTGACACAATAAAAAAACATTCCTTAGGATGTTCATAGTAACAAATGTCGTATCCTTCATCATTTGTTTCAGAATCTACAACCTCTTTGACTATTGTAGCTTTACCCTTTTTCTAATGGTAACCCTTTTCTGTATCCTTCTTTTTTCTTCTTTCTTGATTATTGCTCCCTTAGTATGTTCTTTCCTCTACAATTTTCAAAGCTTCTTGAACCTTCTCATCTAAGGAGTCCCACATTTTATCCATCTTGGCTGATATCTTAGTTAAAAATTTTTGTATCGATAAGGTCTTCATTTGCACCACTTCATCAAGAAATGTCTCCTTCTTTGAGTCACAAAAATGTACCTCCTATTTATGAATAAAGAGGTTCCTATTATACTCCTCTCCACTTTCATGCTTTTTCAGCTTTTCTTCTTCTTTAGCCACCTATTCAATTAGCCTTTGAATTTGATGGGCCCACATTTCAAAAAGTCATCCTTAGGCATAGATCCCAAGGGTTTCCCTAGTCTTATGTCTAAGCCCAACTACAATATGGTGAATTTGTTCCCTTTGGTAATATCCATGGCCTAGGCATTGGTGCAATAGAAAGTAGTACTTTCCCAAGGCTACATCCAAGGACTCATGATTTCCTTACTTCCATCCTTGGATTTATCTCTGCAAGTTAGAAACTCTAGAGTATATTTGGTACTTGTCATTGAAGATTTCAAACATAGCACTCCATCGGTTAATGGATTCTAGTTCCATGGACTTGTACCAACTTTCTACTTCCTTGGTGAATATCCTTGGAACAATTTAAGCTTCTATCATTCATTCTCTATGTTTTGCAAGACACAAGCATCATGAAAGACCTGTAGATGATTTTGAGGATCAAAATTATATCCCCCCTCAAATTTGGAAATATTGTTCATATCCAACCTTTTAATCTTGTTATCTTTTTCATGTCATGTTGGAATTCTTACTACCTTTAAAATGTTAAGCATATTTCTAGTAGCTATTAGAGGCTCATGATAGTCATGATAATCACAGTTGTCCCTTTCATGACCATGATGCGTATGGCAAGTTTTGTTGTGCCTTCGCTCCCTGCGATACTCTTCTTCCCCTTGTGGTTATCTTTGTCCTTGGTCTTGATCATCCTAGAAAAATTTGCATTTATCTCTATCCCATTGTTCATCTTCATCCTAGTATTGGCTATTCCTCCTTTTGTCTTAGCTCTTATTCCTCTTGTTAGAGTTTGATGATGAAGATGAAGAGGATGATGAGAGTGAAAAAGGAGAACTAGGGAAACGATGCCTACTAGTTCCTCACTTTTAGTTTCTACTCCAATTCTTGTTCTTTTCTTTGTCTTTATTTTGATCATTATCCTTGTCATTAGATGATTGGCTAGGATTTTTGTCTGCTAAGGTCCCTTAGTTCTAAGACCCTGTCTTCCCATCATCAAGTTTTTTCAAAGTTGACTATAACCTTTGGTTAAGGATCTCCTCATTGTAGAAAGGAGGAGAATCCATGTATTGTTATTGGCCAAAAAATAAATCCTCATCCTCTTTATGCTATTGCAAGAATAAATGGATCCTCTTACCCTTAGAGGCCTCGTATCGCACTTTCATGTACCACTCTTTCTTTCATTGGCCATTAGTGGGCTAATAGTCTCTATAGGTGTAGTCTTGTCTTTGTATTTTGAATTAAGTGTAGCAATGTCCAGCCTAATGAGGTTGGCCATCAACATGGCAAGAACATATCAATTTGAAGGTAACAAAATGTTGCTTTCCATGTCCCTCCAACGTATTTTTTCATCTTAATGAAGAATGAAAGGATCTTAATGGGAATAGGCAACCCTTAGCTGTTGGAGATTCTTTGATGTCCTTTATTATTGATTGGATTTTCCTATATGTGGTGGAGATTTATCCTTATGAGAAAAAACCATATTATTGTTAAATACTCAATATGCCTTATTATTTTTAACAATTTCTTTATATGAATCACACTTTACTTCTAATTAGCACACTTAGCCAAACTAGAATCCCTGGCAATGACATCAATGATGAGTAGTGTGTATACGCTATGCCTAACCATATGAATCACAAGGGTGCACTAGTGATCTGGTTGAATTCCATGGACTTCAATTCCTAAGGTTCTTATAGTCTTAAATTGTGAGACAAAAGGTTGTATGATCGTTGTCTTCTTAATTCACACTTGTGCTATCAGTTTGTATAGTTAAATGTGAGTTAAGTCATATGATGTGTACTTTTTATAAGTATTATATACACACACACACAGACATTTTCTTAAGTCTAGGTGAGTAAATGAAGATTTAATAATTAACTATTTAGCTACTTAGCTATTCTAGTGACTAACTATTCTAACATAAGTAACCATTCCCACTTCTGCACACATTCCAAACTAGTATCAATGCTATTGTGTTACCAAATGAAGATTGTTGGGCGTACCAAATGGCCACTACTAGGATTACCAAGTGCAATACATTATGTTTGAAGTGGTTGTACTTACATTCTTAGGATTAAGTGCATTAATTAACTAAATCCATATGTGTAAATTGCATTGAAAGTAAGGTGAAAATAATAAAGATTAAACTATTCCAAATGCTACAATGAATATCAGAAATCTTGACTTTATTACCATTTATGCCAATGTGTTCAGGTACATGGTGTTCAAATAAAGCTTTGTACAATCTCTCTAATACACATTATGGGCACTCATAGAGAGAATATTCTAACTTTGAAGAAACTAAACTACAATGGCTTTGTTATGCTATGGACTTAAGGTGTCATAAATGCAGTTGGTATATGCATTTACATAGGCTTCTCCTACGTTAGCATCGACACATCTACGTTGATACATGGGGATACATTGATGCATGCTTGTTGATGTAGCCTATAATATGATGACTCATCAAATTCCTTTGGATATATAGTTAGCACAACACTTTTGTAGAACTTAACCAAAATATAATAGTATGTCAAATCAACCAATAAGCCATTGAAATCAAACTTATGATTTGCAAACCACAGGCTCCATGATCTAACCAAATAAGAAATGTCTTATGCTCCCTCTCTTTTTCCCATTCTTACCATTATGTTTTGCTTAAGATATACCAATACATGGCTTATGAATACATATAGTCAAAGTTTTGTTTCCAATAAGTCCCAAATTGTAAAGTAATCATCTTTATGCTGACATTTTATATTTTTTGCTATAAAATATAACTTTGAATGCAATAACAAACCCTCTTAAGTTACTCTATACGTAATATGTTGTGAGTTTAAATTCTACTTAAGGCATTGTTATGTTCTTTCTTAAGTTCTACCAAAGTATTATACTTGTGCATACATATAGTTAATGTTTTGGTTTTGACAATCCCAAAAACCTTATTGTGTAGAAGGAGTCCTAGCTTCTACTAAGTTGATGCTAAACTTTATATACCAAAAGACTTTCAACTCATTGTCAATGATGTATTACTTAGTTGGTTAGGCCATGTAACTTGTGGTTTGTAAGCCTCAAGTTTGGTTCTAAAAAGTATGTTGAACTAACATATTATTATGTTTTGCTTAAGTTTAATGAAAGTATCATGTTGCTATATGTCATGGGAGTACATATAATCATGTAAATTCAATTTTTTATATTCCTCTATAACTATCCTAGACTATCATATTAACTATGTCTTAGGATGTACTTATAATCATTCTTTTTAGTTTGCAAGTGGTAAGAATCTTAAATTTGGTAACTTGAAGTTACAAGTTTAATTTTGAAGAGTAATACTAAGTTATAAAACTCTAATTTGACTATATGTATTAGGAATAAATATTAATTTTGGGTTTCAACACCCCATTATTTTGGGTTTAGACATTCATATAATTTCAATTCTAAAGGGTTCATTTCCTTTTTTATACAAAGAAAATGTGATTTCTTCTAAGAACATCATTTGAACCATTGAGAATAGTAGTTGAAATCAAAAGCCAATATTTAAAACATCAAATAATTGTATTAGTGATATGATTAAATAATTGTCGATGTTAGCCTCATAAGAAGTATCATGAAATAACAATGGTTAAAATAACTAAGTTTACTACTAAATAAAAATAGCTAAATACACTTCCATCAATTTTGTAAATACTTTAAAAGTGTCTATTTGATTAACATGTAAGACATCGTTAGATAGTTAGGTAGTATAAGGGAGTGTTGAAAGTAACCAAGCAAGGTATGAAACCCACTTTCATGTAATCCCATGGTTGAGGTAATGTGCTAAAAGGAAACAAGTTGTTAACATGGAATGAATCCAAAGATTAGAAATGGACAAGGTTATCATTGTTCTCATTAGGCAATTACAAAGCCTATGATGTGGTTGGTGAGGACATGGGTATGTACGTTATGAATTTTTTATTGATGTACATGGATAATATGTCATCATGCTCATGGATGTGTTTCATGTTGACATGAATGCATACTCATGTTAACGATGATGGACTACAACTCGCATATGCTCACATCTCCTAGTGTGCATTGTAAACTATGAGGTAGTACAACTAGCACCCTGTAGTAGTCCCAACCAGAAGGCATTCAAACCTTTCAAAAGGAAACAAGTGCTTGGAGTTTTAGGCTATAGGAAGACAGAGGGTCATCCAAAAGGTAGAAGATCATCTAGAAGGCATTCAAACCTTTTGGTAGTGAATAATTTTGTGGAGTTTGTGGCTTCTGTAAGCCAGAGGATCATCTAGTAGCAATGTATAGGTAAACTGCAAGGTACTACGACTAGCACCATCTCGTAGTCCCAAATTGGAAGGCATTATGACCTTCTGAAAGGGAATGATTTCTTGTAATTTTAGGCTATTGGAAGGCAAAGGGTCATTCGAAATTCAAAAGATCATTTGGAGGCATTTAGAGGCTTCAAGAAGATAGAGGGTGATTTGGTAGAAAGGTCTAGGTAAATTATGAGGCAGTGCTAGCAGCACCCTCCTGTAGTTCCTTTTGAAATACATTCACATCTTCCGATAGGAAATAATTGCTTCGAGTTTGTGACTTATGAAAGGCAAAGGATCATCTAGCAGTAAGGTCTAGGTAACCTACGAGGCACTACAATTAGCACCCTCCTGTAGTCCCAACCAGAAGGCATTAAAACCTACCGAAAGAAAATAATTGTTTGGAGTTTTAAGATACTGAAACCTAGAGGATCATCTAAAAGACATTCAGACCTTTTGATAGGGCATAATTACTTTGAGTTTATGGCTACCAAAAGGCAAATGGTCATCTGGTAGCAAGGTCTAGGTAAATTGCTAGGCCATGTGACTGGCATTCTCCCACAGTTCCTACTGAAAGGCACTTAGACCTTTTGGAAGGGAGTAATTGCTCAAAGTTTGAGGCTACCAAAAGTAAGAGAATCATTCAAAAGGCTAAATATCATCTACAAGGTATTTAGACCTTCTGGTAGTTAATAAATGCTTGGAGTTTGTAGCTCTTAGAAGGCAGAGGATCAACCAGCAATAAGGTCTAGGTAAACTACGAGGAAGTGCGACTAGCATCCTCTTGCAGTCTCTTCCAAAAGACATTTAGACCATCTAGTAGGGAATAATTGCTCTAAGTTTGTGGCTTCTAAAAGGCAGAAGGTCATCTGATAGTAAAGTCTAGGTAAACTGTGAGGCACTACGGCTGGTACCATCTTGTAATCCCAACCAGAAGGCATTTAAACCTTCTACAAGAAAATAATTGCTTGGAGTTTGAGGCTACTAAAAAGTAGAGGATCATAGGCATTCAAACCTTTTAGTAGGAAATAACTGCTTGGAGATTATGCTTTCGGAAGGTAGACGGTCATTCAATAGTAAGGTCTAGGTAAATTGCATTAAAGTACAACTAGCATTCTCTTGTAGTCCCTATTGGAAGGCACTCAGACCTTCCAGTAGTTAATAATTGCTTGGAGTTTGAAGCTTCTAGAAGGTAGAAGATCATCCAACAACAAGGTCTAGGTGAACTGCAAGGAAGTGCAACTAGCATCCTCCAGCAGTCCATAAGGCATTTAGACCTTCTGACATGGAATAATTGCTTTGAGTTTGTGACTTCTGAAAGGTAGAAGATCATCTAGTGGCAAAGTCTAGGTACATTACAAGGCAATGCGACTAGCATCTCCTGCAATCCTAATTGATAGGTATTCAAACCTTTTGGAAGGAAACAATTGCTTGAAGTTTGAGGCTATTGGAAGGTAGAGGGTCATCTAGTGATGAGTGACTAGGTACCCTTACGCCCAACCACACGAATCACTAAGGCGTTACACGTGATTCGGTCAAATTCCGTGGATCTATAGTTATCTAATATGCTAACTCTTCTATGAAGTGAAATGAGCATTGAGAACATTTGTTGTCTTCCCAACTACACTTGTGAGGCTCGAGGGTATGGTTTAAGTGTAATTGAGGTATATGATTTTTATTATTTTATGTTTTATAGATGTAATCGCCTACAACAAGAATGAAGAGTAGAGTAACTTAATATCTAACTTGTCTACTGCCTATCTAGCTTAACATAAGTAACTATCCCACTTTCTTGAACACACCCTGAACACATATAACATTGCTGGGCTACCAAATGTTAAGCGTTGTTGGGCTACCAAGTACTATATGTATGCTCAAAGTGGTCGTGCTTGTGTTCATTAACAATTGGAAATAAATTGCTTAATTCAAATGCATTAAAGTAAACAGAGGAGGGATAAGTGATTTCGTTTTTTGTTATTTTGTTACCTTATCTAGTAGTCAAGCTTGGTTACCATCATCTTTATATATATATATATGTAAGCTAGTCCCTATGATGTACATGCCATTAAAATATCATTTGAAACACATCGTGCATAGGTATGGGCATGCAAGACCCTATGGCATTCAGTGCCTAATAAAAACATAATTAGCCTTTGCCCATGAGAAATCAGCCGCTTTGTCGTTATTGGAAAAAACAACCACCCAAGCAAGAATGCTTTCGCATTTGCACTCCCAATGGTAGGCCAAACTTTCTCTTTGTAGCTTGGTTTGTTTGCCCATAAACGTGGGGGATTTGGCAGATGCACCTCCAAACTTAGTTCAAACATAGGCATGTTGTTGTTTTTAATCACTAGTCATGGAATCATACCAACGACGGTGGATGAATGTGGATCCAAATGCTGGGCGGCGGTGGTGGGGCACGTTTTTTGCTTCTTTTGATTGGGCAAGGGCAAGTAGTAGTTGTGGCTTTGAACATGCTTACCCTTTGTTTGAAAACAATCACATGGAAATCTTAAAAACGTGTTTTTAAAATTTTGGTAAAAGGCAGCCCACTAATGACATGTCAAACCACAGATCAGCAGAGCACTGAAACGCTCAGGGGATGATAAAGCTCAGAAAATTGCTGCCCGCAGGGAAGGAAGGTCATACAGAGCTTTTGCCAGGGATATTGTATTGTATTCTAGTGTTAAGGTAGAATCTGCTTTGCAAAAATTTAGATTCCTACTGTCACCCATAGATTGTTAAAGTAAAAAATCCGACTTTTTAACAAGTAGCTGATGTTCTGAGTAGATGAGAAATCACAATTTCATCGTAATAAACACTGGATTTTTTTTCTATATTGTCGGTATCCTTTAAACGCCATAGCGTGGTATGCCGTCCGCTTAATAGAAAAACGGTGACTGTATTTGCGTTGTTATTTGTCTTCCTTTCTTTCTTTCATTCATTCCTGGCGTTTATTTGAAACCCTCCCTCCCTCTCTTTTTCCTCCCTCATTTCTACTCTCCGCAGCAGCGCAGGCCAAGGGCTTCTTCTTCTTATTGTGTTATTTTGCTGCTGCTTCATTTTCGCGCTTTGCAGATTTTTCTAAGGTTTGTTTTCCTGTTTTTCTTCATGTCGATTTAGCGGTTTTTGTGGTGATTTTGATTTTTGATCTACTCGGTCGAGATTCAGTCGGAACTTGTTTTTTATTTTTCTCCCGATCCGTTTGGTTGTGAAACCTTGCCTTGAATCGAGCATTTGGTTTTTACCGTTGTAGTACGGCTTCAATTTCAGAGTGTTAGGGTTTACAATCAGGGTTAATGAAATATCCCTTGATACTCCGGCGCTTTTTGCGTTTATCGAATCGGAAAAAGGTTGTTTTTTGGTGGAATTTGGCAGCGTTTGAAGCGGCTATCTGGGCTAGAATGAGGCGATTATGATGGCTGCAAGATTATGTTTCTGTAGTATGTAGGCTTTGCCGTGGAAGGAAATTCAGGTTGCTTTTAGATGTTGATTTGCTACTTTGCTATAAGCTAAATGCGTTAAGGTAAACGATTACTAAAGAGCTTGGAGAAAGGGAAGGCGTTGAAGCTGCATTGTATACCGTGTGTTTTTGGGTTTAAAATTTTAGTTATGCTAGGGATTCAATCCGGAAGAATATGCGATTGCCTGATGTTAGAGAATAGAAGATTAGGTTAATGTTTCATTTACGTTGTTCTTTCTGCAGAAAGGAGATAATTTTGTTTTCTATCCCGCTGGAAGGACAGGTGCGTGCAATATAATGGATATCATCATTGGAGAACATAAACCTAACATATTGATTCTGCTTATTTTTGTATATTAAACATCACAACCTTTCATTTCCTGAAAGGAAGTTGATGTGATACAAAGATATAGACTGTGCGGTCGAAAGGAAATTGAGGTGCCTGTCATTGTTTTTTTATTAAAGTTATTATTTTACTTTGTGATCAAGCCAAATGCTTCAAGTTAACCGACTTGTAAACATTTTTGGCTGAAAACAGTGTGTTTTTAATTTGGAAGTTGGATCTGCGTTAGGGACTTAGACGGGGAAAACTTTGCCTATGTTGTGAAAAACTGATATTTGAAAGTTGAATATGGCGGGCACCTATTGGTTAGCTGAGAGTTTCATTTTTGTTCTGCATACAGGAGAGACCCTTTTTTTCTCAATCAGTGTGAAAGATAGGTGCATGTGATATCATATCAATTCATCATTGGAGAAACAAACCTAACATAGTGGATTTTATTTGTCTTGTATATTAAACATCATTACCTCTCTAAATGATTCATTTATAAGGGCGTGCAACTAGATGATTTTTGAACGTTTTTGCTTAACGATTTAATCCCCTGCTAGTTAGGTGGCGTGCGTGCTTTTTCTTACATATGACATTATTTTTCGAGGTCACACTACTGATGGATGCCGGTGATTTTTGAAAATAGTGTTGGAAGAAGGACATAGCTCTCATTGTCATGAGTAGAGCCAGCACCAAACAACGCCAGAACCGAGAAATACCACAAGTACAGGGAAAGCTGCAACAGTTAGCAACATTGGCGTCTACTGAAAGCCGGGGCGCAAGTGCCCCTATTGTTGTATTGGATGACGATGATGACATTCAGATAACATCCCCAAGGGCATTTGCTCTGGTATGCTAAATATCCTTTGTTTAACTCTAGACATATAAGGAAGTGTACAAGTTGTGGTGAACGTTTTAATAATATGTTTTTAGTTAACTTCAATAATATGTTTTTAGTGTCTATTGACACAGACTTCTGTTCTTTGAGCAGGCAAGGAGCTTGGCCTCTGATCGAAATAATCGTGACCCTGAAATATCAGAAGCAGATCTGGAACTTCGCCTTGGTCCATCTGGTACGTACATGTCCACACGGGCAAAGCTAAAATTTAAAGCTTGATGCAACAGAGTTGTAGGATATCCACAATGTTACAGAAGCACCGTTAACATTAGGGTTGCAATTTAAATAACATTGAAGATTTAAACGTTGAAATGATAGTTACATTGTTTGCTTGCCATTTCGTTTTCTTTAGGGACTTAGCAACATAATTTAGCGGTGAAAGTGACATGTCTTTTTTTATTGACATGATTAAAATTGCGAAAATACTTAACCAATGACAAACTGCCCAAGATCATCAGGACAGTGACTATACCAACAAGATTGGTCAGCCCATTAAGGCATGTGAATGAATTGATGATAATTTTCTATGGGTGGCTGCCTACTTGATTTCACAGTCTCTGAATGTAAGTTTCTATAGGTGACACATATCTTAGCATGGTCCCTTGGAATTGTATCTCTGACTTGCATACCCATGAGCCACCTGCTCTGACCGAGTGAGCTATGCCTCACTGATACAAATGCCCCTGAGATATCATAACTAAAATGTAAAGGATTATTTCAAGCTGTGGTTCCATGGCATGTGTCACCCATGATTACTACTATTTATATTTGTGATGCGTTTTGTAAGAGTTTGGCATTTTCAAAGATTCAGCATTGGGGCAATAGGATGGTAAATTCTCTTTGCCTTTATTGGCTCTGAGTCTAGATTCTCTGCATATCAAACCTTGGATGTAAATTATTGTACGGAATGTGATGGGTGTAACAAGTTTTTAGCTTCACAGTCAACATTAGTGCTTTATTTGGCTGACGAAAAAGTTGAAGTGTGGGTCATTGCTTTGTGGAAAAGTGCAAAAATGTATTTGCTCATTCTGATTTATTTTTTGGTAATCAGAATGGAAGCCATGGAGCTCTTAGTTTCTATATTAGGAGTGCTAAAGAAGCTTTGTCTTCATAGGTGGGTTTTCAAACTCTTTAGTGTCTTGAGCATGTTATTGCAGTGCATTAGGATGAAACTAGAAAATTACCATCTAATCTGATGCGCAGAGTTATTGTAGTGAATATAAAATTACCATGTTAACTTTTTCCTTGATCAGGCTGTTACAAGATCTTTTCAAGTTTTGCATTTTGTTTAGCCTTCAGTATACCCTTTAGATCCTGTTGTAGTTTTCTTGGTAGAAGTTTATTTTTCAGTAAATACAACTTGACTATCCTCTTTTTCTTCACATTCAATATGGTATATTCTATATTAAAGGACTAGGAGAGAACAAATAAGTGTAATGTCATTTATTTTTAAGTTTTTGGTGTTTTTGCACGATAGTAGAATTACAACTGTGTGAGAAAAAAGATTATTTAGTAACAGATTGTATAAAATATTAAATGACGCTTTAAAAGATAATTTTTGTAAACAATTAGTGCTTGGAATTTCAATTGTTGACCTTCAGGGAGCATGTTCTCCTCAATATTGAAACTGAAATATTTTATTGTCTGATATGAAAAACATAGATTTTATAGGGTAAAATGCTATTTCAGTGATTGTTACTTTAACCTACAGGAGACATGCAAGACGACTGTGATGTCTGCATGAGCATTTGATAAATGAATGATTACTAACAAAAGATCTGCTCATTGTTTAATTTTATGTATAGTGCTGCTATGTGCATTGCAAGCTATGTTTTACATTGCATGGGAGCATCTACACAGATGAGTTTGGGAACAAGGGCCTTTGTCTGTGAGTGATGTGCGAGTGCATGTGAAGCGTGAAGTTGAAAAGCAATTTAAGAAAAATATATGGTTTAAACTCTGAATATGCCATCTACAGCCTACTTAAATAAAAAAATATAATACTAATTTATGTGATGATCACCATAATAACTTAGTCGGTAGAGAACATTTGAAAATTAATTCAATATATCAATTACATTTCAAATGCCTATGTAATGGGAACATTGAGCAGGTTATAGAATTGTGGAAGCACAAGAAATTTTTTGGGAAGGATCTCCTGCTTGACACTGATTGAAAGTCATTACTCACATTAACATTGTTCACTTAACACTGATTGCAAGTCATCAGTCACATTATTATTGTACATAAGACAAAGATATGAACGGAAGTACCAGCTCCCAGTATTGTGCTATTTACAAGTATATAAATGCAAAGGTGAAAACTTTTAGTTGTTTTGCAATTTAATTTACAAGTAACGGCACACATTCTTTTTGGTTTGTGCAGGGAGGTTAAATGCAGACATTCCACGTCGGAGGCAGAGAAGAGTCGTTACTAATACGCCCATCATTGTTGGTGATGATGTCGGTGATTCAGATCAGAATGTTTCAAAGGTATTTTAGGGGAGCGTTTTCTTAAATAGCTTTTTTGCTTATTCCGTTACTATGGATTTTAATTTTATTTTTGTAATAAACTGATAATAGGAATGAAATAGTGTGTTGAGTTTTTTTAATTATGTATTGTGCCTTTGTTTCCTCTGAAATTCATTCCTAAACCTATGCAAGCAAATGCCTTAGCAATGCTTGTTGAGATTAACTCTTTATTAATACAGAGTATGTAGGCTTGGCATCATCTTTGGTTCTTACAATATTAAATTCTCTCTGGTCCACTCTCTTACCTTCATTTCTGTATTTTTTAAAGTCTATCGTTATTGATGTATTAAGCTTGGTACTGATTAAAACTTCTGTTATGTAGAAGAAAAAAATCGTGCAGCCATTGAATATTGTGATGCCTCCATCTGAATCAAAGGAAGTTAGACTGACCTGTGCAATTTGTATGAACACAATGGAGGAGGAAACATCAACTGTTTGTGGCCATATTTTTTGTCGGAAGTGCATCACAAGTGCTATCCAGTTTCAGAAAAAATGTCCGACATGCAGGCGAGCGTTGACAGTAAAAAACATTCACCGCATCTACCTTCCAAGCACATAGTCGCTGTAAATAAGCCTTACTGTTAAATCTCAAGATGCAAAGCTCTCTTGCAAACCCCATTTGGAAATTCAATATGGATGTTTGAAAAGCATACTGTTTCTTGGTTTTCAAAGCTGTTGAATTGTAAAATACTAGTATGTATTTTCCTCCAGATGGCAACATTTCATAATGCAGATGAGGTCTTATTTCACCTGCTATTTTTGTTTTAACATCTATATATATATTTAAGATATGTGTTTGCTATCTAAAACGTTACAAATATGTTTTGTTATCTCAAACGTTATAAATATGTCAGTATTTTTAGACGTCCATATTGAGATTGACGGTGATGCGAAGCAGCTTCTGTTATGGATGGACTTTGAAGGGCTAGGTGGCCTATCTTCGGTAAGCAGAAATCTAAACTATATTTTGCCAGTGAAGCCTCAATGTTTAGTTTAAGCAAGAAGCCAACAAGTTAACCCTGAGTGCTTGCAACGAAGAAGGTAGTCGAAGTGCTTCAAACTAGCAAACTGTAAGTTATTTACTCTGAGGAAAGATTTATGATTTTAAGACATGGTAGTTTCCAATGCATTCACTTGCTAACCACCACTTCTAATTTCTTACAGACAAATTTGTCAGTATCAACATTATACGTGTTTGTTGTTGCTTTCGTTTCTTCAAATTCCGGGCCAGACTATTGCCACTGGAACACCATAATTAATCAGTAATTATCAGAGTGCAATTCTTCGGAGTTTATTGCACTGTGCTGTTTTAATCCATGTTTTGTAAATATGTTTCAAGGAACTACGGTGCAAGATATACAAATTTTTATAGAAGCATTGTCAAAGCATTTGCAGAGTTTAGGGGTAAGGGGTTAGTCGATGCTGGGGTAAAGGTTTTATTAGAGTGCTATGTGGGCTTGGGTTGGGGGTGGTTGTTGAGGATACCTTACACAAACTTTAAAATCAGTTTATTAAAAAAATAGGAAAGGTAAATAAGAAAGAAGTTATGATTAAAAGTATAATTTCACAAAATAGTTAACAATGCATCCGTATTAGAGATAGGCTGGTTCAGATAGTGTATTACAGCATAGTTTCAAAATACTAGTAAAAGGATTGAGAAAGAAAGGTTCAATGGTTTTGCGGATGCTAGCTCTTCACCTTTGCTCTTCACCTTTGCAATCAATTTTGAAAAGGGTGGTAAGTGTCTGCTCTTGCAATCAATTTTGAAAAACCTCTTTGCCATGGTAGAAAAAGCCAAAAGCACTGTTTGGGGTTTTTACTTTCAACAGGAGACTTTCTATAAGTTAAAGTAAACTAAAAAGTAGTCTGAATCACAAGTGATAGAAAAAGTTGTAGATCTTTTAGAGGAAATTGAGTACAAAGAACATTTTTTTTATTGGGTAGTTGTCTTATCATGAACTTGAAATATGAAGATTCAACTTTATCTCATAATTGAAGCTTTGCACGATAGAATGTCTCTTGTAAATCACATCACATATATGCTTTCAAATACAAAATAGGATATCATGCATAAGCATATTTCAAAAAACATTAAAAGTGCCATTATTTATTATCCTTGCATAGATGGCATAAGTAGAATTCTAGAATTTCTAAAATCCAAGAACTGAAAAACACCATTGCCAAGCTTGTTGAGATGAAGAACAATAAACAAAAACATGTTTAGTCTTTTATGAGAGTTAGTTGGACAAACTGGATTATCAAAATTGAGAAGTTACAATCAACAACCAATAGAATTGTAACATGCTCCTTTGCATTAGGTTGGAGAGCATTACGTTTAGTATAGAACCCTTATAATGAACACCTAGTCATGATAGGGAAAATTGAAAATCAAAACAAGTTAGTGTAGTGATAAGGAAGTGAGAGGAGCTTATAGTGAAGACATGACTGAAGAGAGAGAAGAAACTAAAGTAGTGGAAGAAAAAAAAAAATACTTAATTAACATATATAAACATATAATATATATTAGGCTGGAAATTGAAATTAACTGAAAGGAGATATAATATCATAAATCTGAAAATCTAAAAGTACTCATAAATATCCAATAATATGAAATATGCTTAGCCATATATGAGTCCATAAATCCAAAACATGAATCATAAGAGAGAATAATCTGAAATGTCTACCAAATGTCATATACATAAAAGTCAAAGATAATGATCTAAAGCTATAGAAATAATAAACATGAAATCCAAAATTAGCAGCAACCACCAAAGATCTCCTTACTCCACCTAGCCTTGGTGACCTGTAAATAAGAGAGGTGATTAGTATACATTGAGTGAGAAACCTTGGTACTTCCTCAAGTTGAGTTGAGGGCAAGTCATGATGGCTAGGTGAAAGCATGCTGGCCTGCAAAACATGTTAGTGAGCACAAACAAGCCAAACATCCAAGAGCACACATTTGGATCAATCAAAACATCAAATGAATTTAACCAAACTAAGTTGCCCACTCCACCCATTAACCTGCAAACAAGGAGGCCAGCGCACATCGTACTTAGTTTCAAAGGTGATAAAAGTTGTCATGTGTACTTCTCCAAATTTTTAAATACCAAACAAAAAGCCAAACTACCATGCACATGGATTTATTATTTGTCACAACCAAATACTTGGTGCTAGAGATGCCACCTAGGACTCACCTCTAACATTTGGAGGCATCAAACAAAAATGACCAATGAGACATGGATTACCCTCTTATGTAGTATGGGGCCTACAACAAAAGTCACACTAATGCATCCTAATGGGGTTAAATACCTAACATCTTTGGGGAGTGCATCTCTAATTGGCCACACAACTTGGTACTACCTCTTGACAACCAATAGCCATACAAGCATCCAATCAAGACAAAATAAACATTGATGGTGAAGGAACACAAATGACATCCAACATGTTCAATAATATGAAAGGGTTCAACATTCAACTCCAAACCAAAATTGACAAGTCAACAAAGTCTAGCTCTACAAACTAAGTTGAACGAGAGTAAGAAATCTCAAATTTAGTCAAACTAAGCTCCAACAACAATGAGGGACTAAAAATGATGAATATGGATTACCATGCCTTGACCAAGACTTGTGATGGTTGACCATGATCCAACCACAACTTGATCATACTCATGAAATCCTCAAAATACCTAATGGAAAAAACTATGTTAAAAACCCTCAACAACAACTTGACCATGACATAATCATAACCTAACAATGACTCATAGTGATTCACCATGACTTGACTACGACTTATGGTTGACTAAAATTCACAAGAAATAATGCAAAGTGGTAAAAGTGGCAAGAAAAGGTGTACTATGACTTTACCAAAACCTTACCACAACTCGTGGTGATAGGCCATGGCCTAACCATGACTCATGATTGACAAGAAAACTTATAAAATGTTGCAAAATGATGAGAATGGCAAGAAAGACTTGATCATGACCTCATCATAATTTGTGGTGATTGATCATGACTAGACCACGACTCATGATATTACATGTTTTGTAAAGAGACTAAAAATCTTATAGAATGGTTGAAGCTCAACCATGACCTCCTCGCAACTTGTGGTCAATTTTGGCAGCCACACCATGACTCCTAGTTGATTTGTGGTTTCATATAGAAATTCACACAAAAGAAGAAACAAAGAAAAAAAAAAGAAGCCATGAAAAGATAAGCACATAACAAAAGACATTTTGAACATAGGGAGCAAGGCCCAACAAGTACAATAGATGCATCAAAACGAGGAGAAAGAGGCCAAGAAACAACAACACAATGAGAGGAATCAAACCTTAAGAAAATCTCTAGAAACTCACAAGACTTTGGAAAACTTGAAATTTCTCAAAATGGTTGAAACCTAGTAGATACTATGATAAGGTAAATGTAACAACATTAATACAATAATTGAATGAGGAATATCCATGCCCCAAAACTATTGGTGGAACAATCTCACAAAATCCTTAGAAATCTTAAAATTGGCAAATCACATACAAATTGTAGTAGAATTGAATAGAAAATCAAAGTAGAAAATTACATAATTCTAATCGAGCAAGGCAAAACCCAATTCTCATCAAAATTCTCATTAATCTACATAAAATTAAATAGTACCAAACCCACACCAAATGTGCACAAAACCTATGAATTAAAATGAACATGAAAAGGAGCCAAGATTATTCACTTGGAAATTGAAGCACAAATCCTCAACAACACATGAAACTCAGCCACAAACTCTTATTGGCCAATGCTCATGAACTAGCAAAGCACCACACATTCCCATAAGACTTTAACTTGGTAGCACTTCAAAAAATTAGATGCAAAAGTGGTTAGTTGAATGAAGAATTAGGTTTTTATGAAAAAACACCTGAAAACTCCATTGTAACACATCTAGCTAATTACTAAAAACTAAAACTCCATAAAATGAATCTATCACAAAAATATTTGTAATGTAAGTAACTTCACATTCTGCTAAAAGCATGGCCAAGACCAAAACATAAGGAAATAACACAGACCATAATAAATTAAATTATTAAAATGAAACATCATGCTCATATAAAAATTAATCATGCCATCACATGCCATGCCATGCCCATATAATAGCTTCCATGAGAATTTGCCAAAACTCATCCATTTGGTTAGTGCACTTCAACTAATAAATAATAATGTAGATTAATGATAATAAAATATATAACTAAAATAATGCATAAAAGATTAAAATAGGAATAAAATATAGAAAGCTAGAAAATTTAACTAACCAAAAGCATAATTGAAGCATGACATAACATCCAAGCATCATTGAGGATAAAACACAAGGAGAGAACTACTAACCATAGCATCCAAAGGTACTAACTGTTACAAGAAAGGCCTTTGTATAATAAAGACCATACAAAAAATTGCTCTTTCGATTGAACCCTAAATTTTCATAAGTTCTTATATCTTTGTATGTAATCATTTTTAATATATTGAGTATTCCATTTATGATTGTGGATATCAAAAGGAACTTTCTCTCTATCAAACTACTATTGATCCTTTGAGGTGTTAGAACCCAAAATAATTGAAACATAGGTGTACCCCAAAATATATAGAAGTTTATAACTTAGCATTGCCCACTAGAATCAAATCCATAATTTAGAATTTCCAAATCAAGAGTCTTACCGCTAGGTTAATACCTCATTGTTAACTTTTGATCTTTTGCAATAGTAAAATGAATCATTTTAACATCATCAGGTCAAACCCAATTATCGCAAAAACAAGATGAGATATGAGAAGGAGATCTTAAGAAAACAACCAAACACTTATCACAAAGAGTTTGAAAAGGTGCCTTATCTCTTTTATTTAAATTGAATTTAGCTTTGAAGTTTTCCCATTCTAATGGTACAAGAGGGGTTGTATTAGAGAAAAAAATTACAATACGAAGAATTCCTTTATGATTAAATTTAATTCTTTTTTGGTGAGAATCATATGTAGCTAAAGTACTAGTATTTCCATAACAAGGAGCCCACTAGAGAGACAGTCATTTAATGGAATCCCATGAATATTGCCAAGGGTGCCATTGCAAATAAGAATTAAATTGTTGCCAAGTTGTCCATATGCATTGAAGCATAACTAATCCTCAAATTTTAATTGTGGTAGAAGTAATAACCCAATTTTTCCTATAGATTATTAAACCAAATTTTGAATTAGTTAGGTAGCCATATTTAAGTCAAGGTTTAATAAGCAATTTCCAACTTTTATCACTTTGAAAAGTTCTTAAAATCCACTTGGCAACAAACAATATTTCTTGATGATAAGGTGAAGGAAAATTGAAACTTCGAACTTTTTTTGTCAAGAGTATAGTGATGAAGGGTATCATTATTTCTCCCTCCCTTCCCCCACCTTATGATAAAAAAAGAAAAGGATCTCATAAGTTATTCTAACCACTCATATGATCTTTTAGATGGAGCCATAAATAAAGAATAATAAACATGGTAGACTACAAAATTCTAGAAGCAACAATAAATAGGCCTGCTAAAGATAATAGTTTGCCAATCCACTTATTGATTTTTTGATGGTTTAATGAACTTCTTTCAAAACTAAGTGATAAACTTCTGAGGTTGAACCCTGATCCAAGGAAAATTAGAAAGCTTAAAAGGAATATTTTCAAGCTTGGATGTCATAGCATGAGTTTTGTTCCAATTAATAACAAAATTAGAGGCTTTACAATAAATTTGAATACAATGAAGCGAAGTATTTAAGTTATCTTCAGTTGCTTCTAATAAAACAAAATTGTCACTTACCAAGTGGCTATTAATAATTTGGTGTTGAGCATTAGGAAGAGATAAACCTTTGATCTGGTCTTTAAAGAGATAGTGCTTTAAAATATAATCAAAAGCTTCAATAGCAAGAATAAGAAGATAAGGAGCAAGAGGATAGTTTGTCCTAATTGATCTTTGAAGAGTAATAATAAAAGAACAACTCTTCTTGATGCATATCTTGGCACTAGTAGAGTAAAATAACATTCTAACTTAATAGATAAAAGAAGAACCCAAGCCTAACTTTTGTAACATAGTTAAAATAAAAGGCCATTCCATCTTGTTATAAGCTTTTGCATTATCTAATTTTAGAAGAACAATATCTTGATTAGTATCCATGGCCAAAATCATGGCTTATGTAGTCGTGAAAACATTATCCAAACTAAATCTACCTAGAGCAAAACTTATTTGTTCTTTAACTAAATGAGAAAATACCTTCAAACTTTTAAGACAAGAGTCTTAGCAATAATCTTATAACTAATAGTCAACAAAGTGATAGGTCATTAATTACTGATCTCAAAGCTATAACTTGATTTTGAAATGAGTTTTACCGAACCTCTATTAATCATTTGATCAAGAGAACCTTTAGAAAGAGCTTCCTTATACATGTTGAAAAAATCAACAATAATATCATTCCAAAATTTTTATAACACTCACAAGATAAATCCTTTGAACTAGGAGATTTGCCATTAGCCATAGAGAAAGAGCTTCTTTAAAATCCAACATAGTTAACATGCTATCTTGTTTCAAAATAGAATAAGAATAAGTAACAGTTACTAATGTAGAAAAATATAAAGCCTTTTATCAATACCTTGTGAAGTAAACACATATGAATAATGATTAAAGAAAGCATTTAAAATATCCATAGAAGTAAAAAGAATCTAACCATTAACATGTATTTCATCAATTTGATAACTCATTTTAGGATCTTGTAAAAACTTGAAGAAATCTTTTGAAGCCTTATCCCCTATTTTTAACTAAGATAACTGATACTTAACTAAATCACCTTGAGCTTTGTAATTTTTAAAAATATTTTGTTGTTGTTAAAGGCTCACAAGTTGTTGCCAAACACTTTTATCATGAAGGGTATGAGACAAATATTCTATAAATTGATGAAATTTTTACTTGGTTTCAAGAGAAACAACTCAAAACTATTTAGCTAAGCATTTACCAAAATGTTTTAAAGATCTCATAGTGCAAATAATAGCATTTTTCCACAAATCAATAAAGATATCAGAATTTATTGGTATTGGAACTAAGTTCCAAACATGACAAAAAGACCTATGAAAATTTTTGTTAAATAAAAAAATAGTATTAGCAATAAAAAGCTTAGTGGGAAGATTCACATGGCTTTCTCTTTAAATCAAGGACTTGACAACTTGATGAATAGGTTATTTGAAAGAGTACATTTTAGATGTGTTCGAACAAATAAATTGTGTTGAGACTTAAAGCATAAATTGGAGGAAGAAGAAATATAAGCTTGTTCTAATTTGTAAGATATTCGTAGTGAGCTAGATCTATACTTAGATCAAGTGAACCAACCTTGATCTCTATGATTTTCATCAACATTAGGATTTGAAAGAGCAAATCTATTCATAAAAGAAGACAAAGATTTCCATTCATCTTGTTGAACTAAAAAAAGTAATCTCTCCTATTTGACATATTAAATCTTGATAAATTAAACAAACAGCACAGGAAGATACTTGTTAAGACCAATGCAAAGCTTTTTCTTGGAAATTAGATGAAGCATATATATAGCAAACATGATAAATTAAATAAAAAACATTTAAGTAAACCCAAACATCTCTAGTTCCTAAAATAGAACTAGAATCAATGATGTAAATGGAATATTTTTTAGCAATACAAAGAAGAACACCACCTCTTCCAGCTTTATGAATTGTAAAAAATATTTTCCTCCAGGTATAAAAAAATTAGCTATTGAATTCAAATTAAAATCACTTATTTTAACCTCTTGAAGACATAACAAATCAAAATTTGACAATGATATTAGATAATTTCTTGGCATTGGAGGTCCAACAAACTCCAAACTTTCCAAGAGATAAATTTTATGAGGATGCAATGCCCAACTTGGTTCCTTCTTTAACATCCATGATAGAATAAAAATAATTAACTTAAGATTATAAATAACAAACTTATAATTCTAATGAGTAATATTAGTTCAATTTGAGTTTTTATGCTTTAGGAGTGCTACATATGATGTGTTGTTTACTTTTTTATGACTATAAGAACCTCATGAAAATCACTATATCAGTCTTTGGAACTTGAGATGCTTCTTGGACAATAGAATTTGAAGGTGGTACTTTCTCAATTTTTTTTCGATGCCACTTTACTTTTGTTCATCCAACTTCTTCAGGATTCACTTGCTTTTCTAAAAGTTGATATGAAGAATTTTCAAATTTTTTAAAGTAGCTTCTACTTCCTTGATTTCTTCTGCTAGTTTAACTTTAGTAGTTTTCTAGTGATAGGTTTGAAATAGTTAAAAACCTTCTAAGATGGCTCATGGTAATAAAAACATGCATTAGGAAGGGTAAGCTAAGAAGTTTTTCTTTCAAAATATTTCTTGTATATGTTAGTTCAATAGAAGATAAAAAATTCTTTACTTAAATCTAATTTTACACAAATCCTTTGAGTTGGTTGAGCCCAAAAATCCCTTTTTTTTTTTTTTTTTTTTGTAAAAACAACACTTTATTGATCGTATTAGCAATATTTTTGATTAGAGGAAAAATCCATAGGTAAATTAGGAAACTTAATCCAAATTGGAAAAATAATTTTTTTATGCTTTATAAGGATCAAAATCTTCTTTCAATTTGTAGAAAACTAAAAAGGTATCGTACACGAACCATAGGGTACTTTTAATTGCATTATCTAATTGTTTCTTCATTTCAAATTGAAATAGGGAAAAATCCTTGTTTAAATTCAAAACGAGAACATTGTGAATACCTTTATGAGTCTAATGGATTTTTATCCAATCATTCAAAATTGATGTAAGTAGAATCCTTTTGGTAAAAAATCCAATAGCATAGTGCTTTAAGAAATCTTGAATAACTACATTAAGCAAATCATTTGGTAGAGTGAAGTGAGATTTAATGGCCTGAGATTCAATACTTGCTCCTATAAAATTAAATTGAATGCTCTCATTAATATCCATAGCTAAATCTTCTACATAAGCTATAGAGCTTGTAGATTCATAACCATCTCTATCAATGGAAGTTCTCCTATGCTTACCCAAGGTTAATGGAATATTTCCTGTGCTTCTTTCATAATTGATTGGCTATTTTTTTGACTTATCGCAAAATCAAGAGCTACTACATTTAGTTAGTAGTAAGGTTACCAATAATTTTATGAGGAAAATATAAATAAAAAATTAGTTGAGAGGTAATAAAAAATTCAAGTTCCACCCTTGTCTCTAATGAAGATCCATCCAAAAGTATTTAGACTGAGATTTAATGGCATTAAAGAATTGTAACAAAGGGATTGTAATAGATAATAGTTGAGGTTATGACTTGTAAATTGATCCTTATAGTGAAACCATAATAGCAAAACTCCACATCAATAATGTAATAGCCAAAAGATAAATGTAATTTGTAACATGCTCACATATGGTAAGCTTACTAACTATACAAAAAAAATGCAACATCTTATTGAAGTCACTGAAGAAAGAGTGGAGCTTCTCAACCATTAAGCCACTGAAGAAGAAGTACATATTTCTTTTGAACTATTGTAGATCCATCATTGCTAAGAAGTTGAAGTTTGAGGGAGAGATGAATAGTAGAAAAAATAACAATAGCTAAAAGAAAAACTTGGCAGCCCCTAAAAAGATACTCATTTCATTTTTTCCAAATAAGAAAAATAAATTTAGAAATATCAAAACCTTGTGTAGGATTCAAGATGACAATTAAAATATACTTAGTAAGAGTAGAAGGCAACGAGAATATTGGAAATGCTCGTTTAAACAACAGAGCCATCATAGGCTTTATTATTGAACAATTCAAAAACAAATACAAAAGAGATTATGAAGAATCATAATAAGCACATCAAGGAGTTTCAAGTCAAATATTGGAATTCTTGTAGCCATTGGAAGCTTATTGTTAAGTAATGAATATATGAAAATTTTAATCTTACGTTACCAACTAGTCCGTAATATCTTTAAAGTATTTCTCCATTTATCAAAGATTTAGTACATGATTTGTGATTTAAATATTGAAAATGATATTCTATTGGAAGCATCATACTCATGTATTTGAAGATTATTAAGTCTAAAATAAAAGAACCATGATTTCAAAACTAATTATCTTGTAATTCCTCTATGTGCATGAAACTGATGATGAGTGGCAAGGTACCCCTACACTCAACCATATGAATACGAGCGTTTCACGCACGATTTGGTCGAACTCTGCAAACATGCTAGTTGTGGTATCTAGATAGTTACTCATTGATCATAGTTCGCTATCTCCCCACCTGGACTAGTATTTGCTTTGTCATGTATGGTTTAGTTCAGAGTGAGGTGTATGATGTGTTCCTAAACTAATGCTGCTCCTAGAGACAATGGAAAGTAATCTTTAATTAAGCTAAGAGGAAAAGGGAGAGAGAGTTAAGCTAATAGGAGATAGGGGGAGAGAAGCTAAACTAGCCTAAGTGCGATGATCATCTATTTCTTAATCATCTATACACATCTTGGATCTCATGCATAACTACCACTAGAGTTACCAAGCGCATGGCCCGAGTACGCTATTGGGATACCAAGTAGTCACAAGTAGATGCTCATGATTAAGTCATACTCATTCCTTGTTTAATAACGATAAATAATAATAAAAATTAAATAATTAAAATAAGTGAATGCTGCAATGATGAAGTAATTTCAATATTTATTTCCAGTCATGTGCATGTCCAAGTACGTCACACGCGAATAAAGGATGCTGTACAATTACAATCATCACACTGGAGGCATGAACTAGGAGAAAGGGTTGAGAGCAAAAGAATGACAAAAAGGACTCTACTCTAACACTAGAACAACTTCTAAAACTTACTAAAAAAACTGACTCTTCCCATGTGCCTACATGTGTATTTATAGGCCCACACAGGAACCACAATATCGTGTACTTGATATCACTTGTGAGGTTGCGATATCATGTACTCGATAACGGGAGTCTGATATTGGGACCTATTAGACCTGGTATCTTGTACCTGATATCAGGGGTCCAATAATAGGGGTTCGATAATAGGGGTCTGATAACAGGACCTGATAGACCATGACTCATCATACCCCCACGACTAAATAACAACTCATCCTCGAGTCAAAGAAAGTGAGGAATAAGTTCAATTGATTACACAGTGGATAGGTATGGGATTATTGACTGACTAGGAATTTATTCATGCCGTAGTGGAGAATTAAATAAAATTTGGACATAAACACAAAATTACAAAACTATTGGAACTCATGTTGTTCCTAGTAGTGGTGGCTCCTCCATGGGTGCCTTTCCTTTGTTCTACGCGCTAGGCTTCTGAGATTGATACCGTTGAAGAAGCGCCTGAAATTTCTTATCTTCTATCCATAGATTATGAGCCGTCCATGCTGATGTTCCAATGTTTGATGGAGTCAGCACTTTCCATGGACATGGCAACTGCGGGAACACTTGATTGGCCTTGATGTTCCATGCCGCAAATAGCCATCGTTCCTCTTCATAGGCTCGGGCCCTGACCTCTCCACATTTTGCTTGGCTAGATTATGTAGTAACAGAAGGTCCTTGATGGATGCTGAAGAATTGTGTCTCCTTCTCTGCATGTTCTACATGAGGTCCTTGGCCTCTGCCTCCCCCTGGGCATTCAATTGCACCTTGAGAAGGTCCTCCTTGTTGTCATCTTTTAGGGGCCATCTATAATCACACAAAGATCAATTGTTAGTAAGGTTATTGAAAGAAGTTCAATTATTTCATACCTTACTCATTGCCTTTAATAAATGTTGAATTATTTTCTTAGTGTGATTTTAGAGTTAGAAATTTTTTCAAGGAAGTTTAACTAAAAGTTTAATATCAGACCTGATTTGTTTGGGTGACACATAAAAGAACATGTAATGGTTTTGAGGAACGTTTAATAAAATGATGACAAGGGAAAGAATAGATTTGGCAATGAAGTACTCGGAGGGTATAAAATGATGTGGTGATGTGCAACAAGTACAAATTACAAAAGTCACGCAAGTGGGTCCTCCCCAAAGCAGGTTCCAACCTATAATGCCCTTGCGTAACCACACCTTAAAATGTTCAAAGGTACTAGAAGGGTTAAATGAAATCTACACCAATTTCACAAAACACACACATGTAAATACCACTGTGATGAGGTATAAATTCAATGATACATAAGTCACGAGTCCCAATTACATGAACAATGAGATGAGGTGAATTGTAGAATGGATTACAGAGATTGGAACATGAGGTAACTAACTCAGGGCATAATGAATCTTGCATGTAAGGCATGATTAGTGTGTCATTAGCCTGTCACTCCAAAATCAGAACCAAGTCCATGCCTCTAATTAGTGACATTGCATTGCTTCATCCAATGATGGACAACCATAAGAGAACCATGATAGCAAGGTGTACGATCACTTGCCGTTTCGTTCAAGGGAGGAGTGATTTTGCTTTGTGGCACTCATTTTTTTGATGTATTGCTTAATCTAGAGAAGCCACCTACCTTCAGGCATGGGTGCATG
>MNCI01004170.1:1782284-1794844 GCA_015680685.1 Gnetum montanum | reverse complement strand
AGGAGAAGTATAAGGTACCCAAGGTGGTGGTCCTGTTGGTGAGGATACATGTTGATAGTATTGAGGAGAATAATAATAATGTGGTGAGATAGATGATGTTGACCCAGTTGGGGAAATAGGATGCTGAACTTGATAAGTGCTTGGGCTTAGATGATATGAAGGGTGTGACTAGTTTAAGGGTGGCCTCCCCCATGACTGGGATTGTTGCCATTGTGATAAAAAATAGTATTTCTGTATGAACTCTGGATGTAACACTCTTTCCCAATGCTCCCATAAATGTGCCAAGATTGGGCATTGGCCCTTGGGGTGATTGTACAGGTAAATGTTACATTGATATGTATGATTGGTAGTTAAGTTCTTATTCTCTTCAACCCTTCTTACAATCATACATATCAATGTAAAATTTGGGAAAGTTGTTTAAATCAAGCCTGGGTAGATGAATTTCCTTACAATGCCCACGAGATATTCGAATAGCCTCTTGTATTTCTGTTAGGCTTGTAGTGGCCAATAGGGATTCATCGTCACTGGGTATGTTATGTTGTTGTGAGCTGGGACAATGTTGTTTGTGTTTATGCTCATAGGAGACCCCTACATCAGATGGGGTACTTCAAACTTCATCTTCATCATTATATAATTCATTAGTTCTCCAATGAATTACCTTACTAGTTGTTGCATTATCATAGTCTTGTGAGAGAGACATTATTATGGGTGGTGTGTGACTTAATTGAATTTCTTTTTTTTAAAGGATATATCATTAATACTCATTGCAGTGATCTTGTATGATATAACTAATTTAGATAACTAGCACTGTCCCCAGCAACGGTGTCAATGATGAGTGGCGAGGTACCCCTACACTCAACTATACGAATACGAGCATTTCATGCATGATCCGGTTGAACTCCGCAGATGGGCTAGTTGTGGTATCTAGATAGTTACTCGTTGATTGCATTTTATTGTGTTCCCACCTGGACTAGCATTTGCATTGTCATGTATGTTTTAGTCTAGAGTGAGGTGTGTGATGTGTTCCTAAACTAATGTTTCTCCTAGAGACAATGGAAAGTAATCTTTAATTAAGCTAAGAGAAAAAGGAAGAGAGAGTTAAGCTAATAGGAGATAGGGGGAGAGAATCTAAACTAGCCTAAGTGCGATGAGCATATGTTTCTTAATCATCTGTACACATATTGGACCTTGTGCATGACTACCACTGGGGTTACCAAGCGCATGGCCCAAGAACACTACTAGGATACCAAGTAGTCACACGTAGATTCTTGTGATTAAGTCGTACTCATTTCATGTTTAATAACAATAAATAAAAATAAAAATTAAATAATTAAACTAAGTGAATGCTGCAATGATGAAGTAATCTCAATCTTTATTTCCGGTCATGTGCGTGTCCAAGTATGTCACACTTGAATAAAGGATGTCATACAATTACAATCATCACACTACGGGCATGCACTTAGAGAAAGGGTTGAGAGGAAAAGAATGATAAAAAGGACTCTACTCTAGCACTAAACTAACTTCTAAAACTTACTAAAAAAATTGACTCTTCCCATGTGCCTACATTTGTATTTATAGGCCCACACAGGAACCACGATATCGTGTACTCGATATCACTTGTGAGGTCACAATATCACGTACCCCAGTGACGTCCTAGATATCCAAATTTTATTATAGAATGCGGAAAAAATTCATGATAAAAGATCACATTGGTAAAACCCAGAATCCAGCAGAATTTTCACTCCAAAACTGTAACAAAAATGGTGGCCCTAATGGCTCATGCTGTACTCACGCTACGATAGAACGATGTCAAAAAAAAGAACGAAAGAGAACATACCTGCGTAGGGTCCCCACCTATGATGAAATCTTGGGTTGAGGAAGGTGTTGGAGTAGTTCTTCCCTCTCCTCTACAAATGCCAAGCTTGTCTGCTTCTTCCCTTTACCCCATTGGTCTTGCCTCCCTTTGCCCTTCATCTTGCTCACGCTGCTGTGCACGCCCTGTAACTCACGTTGCCGTGCACGTCCTGTAACTCACGCTGCCCTACACGTCCTATAGCTCACGCTGCCAACACTAACTCACAGTATACACTTCAAAATTCCTTTTCCACCCCTATTTCAATTTATTCCAATTTTTTATTTTATGTTGTGCTTTTCATTTTATGTTGTGCCTTTTTCTATTTTTACTATCATTATTTACTTTGTTTCCATTTTTCATGTTCTCAGGATAGTTTCTTCTTTTTAGTTTTATGCATATCATTTCTTATGAGGTAAGGCATAAGAAAAAAAAAGCATGAAGACTGAAAATCTATGTAATCATGAAAAATCATAACACTATTATTTACACGAAACATGAATTCCATGTGTGGCCCAGTACGGCCTAAAACTGCCATGTGGTCTAGGTATGACATTAAACTACCATTATACTTGCATCAAGACATGAATTAATCACACAAAGCTAGTTTATATAGCAACTCCCTCATCAAAGAATCTCACTCACGTTGCTTCCGATTTAAATTGGCAGGAGCAAGTATATAGACAGCAAGAACCTCTTTTCAACGTTGTCTATCAATGGACCACACGGGGCCATAAAAAGAGTGATTAATCTAGAATCCTTAGATCTAGACTCATCTGCTTATGCTAATTTCATGGCATGCACTCAAGAAACATTAGACTGCCCTGAGGGTATGACTAAAACTTTAGACCCAGAGGCTAACAACATCACTGAAGATCCTCTCGTTGAGGTCCCCATTATGACGACCAATGACGAAACTAGAACATTGAAACTAAGTGCCCTATTGAATCCTCAACTCGCTAATGAAATTACTCAAGTACTAAAAGACAATATCAAAACATTTGCATTGTCATATATTGACATGCTAGGGTTGGACCCCTGAATCGTACAACACAATATTATCCTTGATGAAAAAATCAAACTAGTAAAGCAAAAGGCACGAAAAGTTAAACCTGAGGTAGCGTTGGCAGTTTGTAATGAAATCACGAAGCTTTACCAAGCCGGTTTTATCTGAGCTGTTGACTATGCAGACTGGGTATCTAACATTGTTGTTGTCCCTAAGAAAAATGGTAGCATCCGTATATGCATCGGTTTTCGTGATCTCAACATCGCCACTATAAAGGATGATTTTCTGTTGCCTAGTATCGATCAACTTGTTGAATCAACTGCTGGGCATGCACTATTATCCTCTATGGATAGATTCTCAAGATACAACCAATTTAGGATCAACCTAGAACATCAACTTAGGACAAAATTTACAATGCCTTGGGGCACATTCTGTTACACAATGATGCCATTTGGTCTCAAAAATGCAGGTGCTACATATCAACGGGCAATGACATACATATTTAGTGATTACATGCTTGATTTGCTCAATGATTATGTAGATGACATCGCGGTCAAGTCTAAAACAACTGAGCAACATGTAAAGGATCTAGACTTAGTGCTCAAACGTTGTCTCAAACATGACCTCAGACTTAACCCAAAGAAATGTGTCTTTGGGGTTAAAACGGGCAAAATGCTTTGCTTCGTAGTTTCTGAAATAAGGATACAAGTAGACCCCGATAAGGTTAAAGTAATAACTAGTATGCAACCACCTAGGAACCTTACCAAATTACATGGGCTACAAGGTAGACTGCAATTCATTAGACACTTTATCGCAAAACTAATGGATAAGTTGAAACCCATGTAGCATTTACTACGAAAGAATGTGCATTTCCAATGGACTCAAAAGTGCCAGGAAGCATTTGAAAACATAAAAATGGAGTTGGCTTAACTATCGATAGTTCATCCCCCGCAAAGTGATAAACCTTTTTACATCTACCTCGTGACGTCCGATTCATCTATTGCATCCATGCTTTGCCAAAAACGAGAAGATGGAATCGAGATCCCCATTTACTATTTAAGCCATGCCTTAATTGCCTACGAACAAAGATACAACGATGTGGAGAGATCATCTCTTGCCCTTGTCTTTTCCTTGAAGAAATGACGACATTATCTCTTCCGTAACCAAGTCTATATCATTTGCAAAGATAATGTGCTTTGAGCTACCACTAACAACATCTATGAATCAAGTAGGCTAGCTAGATGGAAAGCGATGATCGCTAAGTTTGAATTATGCTATGTAACTCAATCCTCCACTAAAGGTCAAGCAGTAGTCAATTAATTGACTACTTCACCAACACAAGATCAAATGACAATCAATCCTAAGTTCCCTGATGAAAGCATCAATAGCATCAACACTGTGCCTGATAACTATGATGTAATCCTTTACTTCGATGGAGCCTCAACTTCCTTAGGAGGAAGTGCTGTAGCCATCATAACGTATCCCTCTAGAGAAATTTTACCCTTTGCCTATTGACTAACCTTCCCTTGTACCAACAACATGGCAGAGTACGAAAGTCTTCTTAGAGGTGTTATAGCAGCACTAACTTCGAGAATCACACGTCTCATAGTTCGAGGTGACTCACAATTAGTAATCAATCAAGTCACAGAGGTTTACGCATGTAAGGCTTCTCATTTGCAACCATACTATGACCTGACTAAACACTTTTTGAAACAATTGATCAATGTAGATGTGCAACATGTTCCTAGGAACGAAAATACCATCACCGATGCACTTGCTACACTAGCTTTAAACATGACACCTGAGATGTTCCATGCATTGCCTAGTTCTATAACAAATTGTGCCAAACCTATAACCGATGCTCTCAAAGAAATACCCATAGCATTTGTCAGCACTACACAAGAAAAAGAATGGTATGATGACATAAAATAGTACCTTCTACAAGGCGAACTGCCACAACATTTGATGAGTTCTCAAAAAGACGCTGTGCGAAAACGCTCTTAGCAATATGCATGAATAGGAGACACATTATGTCATAGATCCTATGAAGGCATTCTGTTGGTGTGTGTTAATAGCATCAATGGTCAAACAATCATGGAATAGGTTCATGAAGGACTTTTCAGAGGGAATATAGCACCCAAAGCAATGGCAATGAAAATTAGACGTTTGGGCTACTACTTGCCACACATGGAGTACAATTGCTTCTCCAGGGTCAGGAAATGTAACATTTGCCAAAGGCATGGTAACCTAATACATGTGCCATCTAATGAGTTGCATATTGCACAAATCACATGGCCATTGCAAAGATGGGGATTAGACATCATTGGGCCAATAACACCACCATCTTCGGCAAGACATAGCTTCATCATCATCGTAATCAAATATTTCACAAAATGGGTAGAAGCTATTCCCCTAAGAAAAACCACATCTAAACATGTTTGCAATTTCATATTAGAAAACATCGTGACCCATTTTGGTATCCCGATGACCATAGTTACCGATAATGGACCATAGTTCAGTAATACGGATACTAAAAGCTTCTGTGAAAGCCTAGGTATTAAACACTCATTCTCATTACCATATTATCCACAGAGCAATGGCCAAGTGGAGTCTATGAACAAAACGGTCATCATGGTGCTCAAAAAGATGTTGAATCAGAGAAAAAGATGATGGCATGAGTAGTTAACCTATGCATTATGGGCATACCGAATAATGCATCGAACATCCATAGGTAAAACACCGTATAGCCTTGTATACGGGTCTGAAGCTATGTTACCTTTGGAATTATAGGTTCCATCATTGCGGATAACGCTCTCTAGCCTCCTTGATGAAAGCCAAAACAATGAGCTACGCATTGTTGACCTTGACTTGGTGGAAGAGGAAAGGGTACGAGTGCTTGATCAAATCGAATGGTATCAGAAACAACAACGACGATGTCATCAACAAAATCCATACAAACAATTGATCAAGGAAGGTGACTTGGTTCTTAAGGCAATTTGCGAACACTCAGATAAATTCTCAGCTAACTAGGAAGGGCCTTACTTAGTTGCCAAGGCATAAGATAACAGGGCATTCAAAGTCACTGACATGGACGGAAATGAGTTCACTAATCCTACGAATCATATGTACCTGAAACCATTCTATGTTTGATGGGCTAAAGGTATGCTTCAACCTTGGCATCATGACCTAAAACTGATACCACAGAACAGTCTTGGAGCTATGAATTAAAACTAGCACCATAGAACATCCTGGCGTCATGACAATAAACTGACACCATAAAACTTTGTCTAGTATGACACTAAACTGCCACGCCTGTTCACACCATAGTCCACTAAGACTATAAACTAGCTTGCCTCTTCATAGTCCACTATGACTATAAACTAGCACTGCACTATCCACTACAACGATAAACTAGCAACATCCAAAGAATTATGACGAGAAACTAATCCACAACAGTCTGTGAAGACTACAAACTAGTAATGTCATCAACAACCTAGCATTATTTGAAAAGATATGTTGCTGCAATCGACTGTTTATGGTCACCAAAAACCTACTGCATGATTTGTCACATAGACCTTGATAAAACTGATGCTGTTCAAGATTCTGTTTGCCTTGAAACTCGAGATGAGGGCTCCATTCCATTGACTACATTCAGGTTTAAAGTGTTTAGCTAACTAAATCATTTGTGGTTTTCTTGTTCCCTTGGATTTGTGTTTGTAGGATGACATGCTTGAGGCATTTGTGCACAGATGCACTTCATCATGACGACAGGGTATCACATTCCTCCCGACACACGCAACTGGGTTAATTAGTCCATTCATAAGTACATTCCTGACTCCTGGTACATTCCCTATTGCCCATCATGCCTCCTTATCCTATTCAACTGCATCCCCTAGATACATTGTATCCTACTCACCCGAAGCTCTTGATACACTATTGCACACTGTGATTCTCAAAGTAGTTGCAACACAAAAAACAATACACAATACATGATACAAATGCAAGCGTATGAGCATGAGCATAGCACTGAAAGCAAGCTTTTTCAAAAAGACTAAAAAGAACATGAAAAGAAAACAAGAACAAATAGAAAGCAAAAAAAGAAAAGAAAAGAAGAAACAAAAGAAAAAAGAAAAATAACAAAAAGGTCAAAGAGAAAAATGCCCGGAAAAGGTCTTCATGACCCCATTGACATCATAGACTAAAGACCATTGGATCTTCTCATACAAACCCCAGGAGAGAAGGTAATTATCTTGGAAAAACACCTGTGTCTCAAATGATCATGTTGCACATCATCGCGTGGCTTTGGCTATTTACAACGGGCTCCCTTAAACATGATACAAGGGTCCCATTTCTCCAAAGAACGTACATTCTATGCCTTGGTTCCAAGTCTGCTATACATTGGCTATTGACAAGGACCAAAAACTGGCTCGTTCACATGAGAGCATTCCTCTCCTGTAGTTCAAACAATGACACCCTTTGATCAATCCCTAATCACCCCAGTTACAACCTTCTTTCCTTAAACTAAATTTCCCTCAATCCAATGTACTTTTGAACACGATGCGATGACATTCGGCCAGGGACAATGCTTGATGCTAGGTCGATTGTGGTGTTTTGTACTTCTTTGTCAATGCCTTTCGGGTGGATTTCTCTAGACGTCAACAAAGAGGGGCCAATGAAACACCACAAAAATTTCAGCATAACACTTTGAAATGCGAACAACCCTGCACTTCAACATCCAGAAGTTCAAAAATTGAACTAAAGTGCATGAATCTTGTCATCCATGCTGAGGTCATGCCCAAGTCATGCTACCGGCATGCGTGCAATATGCATGTAGCATGCGCGACTTTCAGAGCCTCCAAATCAAGCCTAAATGGTCTGAATCCAAACAATGCAAGGCACTTTTGAAGTTCATTGATGATCATTGCAACTCCCAGCCTCCGAAACTTTAGATTTTAGGCCCAAAACCACATAGTCCTATCATTTACGCCAGAGTCATGCTAGGGTCATGCCTAGGTCATGCTAACAATTGAGTCCAGCGTGAGTTAAGAAAAATGGCCCAAATCAAGCAGTCCCAAGCCTAGTTTTCGACATGAACTCCACTCCCAGAATAGGCAACAGTTGTAACTAAAAATAGGCCACAAAAATCAAAATTTGGGCATGAAACTTGACATTTTGGCTCACTCACGCTGAAGTCACGCTGAGGACATGCTGACAGCGTGAGCCCAGCATGAGCTACCAAAAGTGGCCTAAATTCAAGCATAGACAAGCTCAAATTAAACATGCAGGATGTCCTTAAGGTCAAGCAGTAGCTACACTTGAAAACAGGTCTTAAAGGTGGAATTTTGACACAAAATGCATCATTTTTGATCATGCATGTTGAAGTCACACTGAGGTGATGTTGAGGTCAGGCTGGTAGCGTGACTCCAGCGTGAGAACTGGTCACGACTGAGGAAAAGCACTTTAGACACACGTTGAGGGCATGCTAGGACAAGATCAATGCACATTGGAAACCTTGGTGAAGCAAAAATTATTTTAGCAGTAGTCAGTGCATAGATTCAAAAATTCCAAGCGAGCCGAGGTCAAATTCTCTTGTTGTACATTATCAGTCACTGTAAATTTTTCACATTTTTGAGTTGATCAAGCTCTTACGCTACAAATTGTACATGCTTCTATGGGCATAAGCTAGCTTGCACAAGCTAAAACACATTGTAAGATACAGTGCATTTGGTCTAGAATGTAGTCTGCCTACATACATCCAGTTCACAAATAGTTGTACATCGAACACCTGTCACACAATCCATTTTTCTCTCATCTCATAGCCATTGATCTCATTCACAAATCCTGCTCCCAAGCCTAGAAAAATGCATAAATACCCTATTCATTGACATAAACAGGGTTGGCGAAAATTGAAGAAAGAAAACCAACAATCTTGAGCTCGGACACACGTGATCCCCAGCACTTGCAAACATCTCACATCAGGGCTTAATGTCTGACTTGCAATCCAGATGCGTAACTACGTTTTGACTGGTGCACATCTTGTTAATTAATACAACATAGTTTCATTGTTTGCCTTCTGCTGTATTGTTCTATTTCATTGTTTACATTACTCTAGTTTATTGCATGTTTCTGCATACATTCTATTTACATGCTATATTCATGTTTACGTCTCGCTACATTATGCTCTTCATTTTACATTTCGCGATGATAACCCCAGTGCAGGCCATAGCGTATGCTCGGGGAAGCCCTTGGTTGATTTGCATGCAGACCATTCAAGGTACTCTGCCTTCATTTTTTTCCAGTTTGCCGTCACGTGAAGGTAGGGTCAGCTGTATCTCTCCGAAGATCTTTCGACGTTCATTTTTCCTCTAGCCTTATGTTGACGATTTCAGACTGTACAGTCGTCCTCGTTCTCGACTGTCTCATCGGTGTTTTTCACTCTATTTACCTTTATCCTCACAGCTAGGTTCCTTATGATTGCATCCTGACACTGAAGGAGAGGGTGAATGTGATGATGAAGGTGAAGAAGAAGGAGAACCATTGCCATGACAATGTTTTCTAACTTCTCTTTGGTGGTCTCAGGCTCGATCGTGATTACGATTAGAATGCCTACCCTCATCATGTGTTTGTGTTCCCTTGTTGAACACTTCATGTTCGTGGGGATTAGAACTAGGGTTGTGAACCGTGGAGTGGAGGTTCTGATACACCACCTCTTGACCATCATTAGGAGGGGGAACATCATTGGGTGGGGAACCTGTTGAAACTAGTTCATCACCCTCAATTCCGCTCAAGACATGCGGAGCATTATGGGGCCATTTACCCTTCAAGGATGTATGATATCTCTCTTGTTGGAAGTCCCTTTGACGTGTGCTTTTGTGGGATGGTAGTCCCTTGTGTCATGATCACATGCAACATATTCTGCATATAACTGTGACATGCCTATTCGTGCGAGAGCACAAAGGAGCATGTTGGGGACTGATCGGTTTAGAGGCAACACTATGTTACCCTCCAAGTCTCTCCAACGCAGTTGTTCATCTTAATAGAGAATAAAGGTAAAGTTGGGTACATACTCATCATAATGAATATATACCACACAAAACTGTTGAGGAATTGGCGGATCTTGGTTACATGTGTTATGCCGCCGACTGTCTCTTATGTTAGTCTTAGGCGGTGAAGTGTTTTTGTGAGAAGAAGAAGACATTTTTGTCTTGTTTAGTGTGCTATTTACTATTGTCTTATCTTTTCTTGATTAACCTTAAGGGTTCGTTCTAGCTTCCCAATGATGTGAATGATCTCCTATGTTCTACGTAGCACACAAACAACTAAGTCCCCGACAATGGTGCCAATGATGAGTGGCGAGGTACCCCTACACTCAACCATATGAATACAAGTGTTCATGCACGATTTGGTTGAACTCCAAGGACTAAGTGGTTACGCCTCTTAATGGAACACTTAAGGTTAATCAATCGCTGTCTTCCCAAACTTGTATTGTCACGGTTGTATGGTTAAGTAAGCTTGAGGTATATGATTTTTTATAGCTTTTATCTTTTTAATGTCTTATGCTAATAGGGGAAGGTGAAGAGAACTAAGTGACTAAATTTCATTAACTATTCACTAACTGTGTTCTAATTGTTCCTAACACCAGTATCCATTCCCACTTGCTGCACACATCTTGAACCAGTGCAACGCTGTTGGGATTACCAAATGTTAATCGTTACTAGGTTACCAAGTGCTACACACATGCTTGAAGCGGTCGTACTGAGTGCACTTAACTTGGAGAGTTAAGGATTGAGAGAGATTAATTAACTAGGAAAGCATTTAAATATTTAACAATAATTAATTACTATTTAGCTTAGTCCATATGTTGCAAGGGTTATCAGAAAGTTCGTCTTTATTGCCGTAGACAAATGTGTGCTTAGGTACAATTTTCTCGAATAAAGATATGTTCACTTTAAGACTCCTACTGCGGGCACATGGGAATTATTCTAACTTTGGAATGGCAAAATTGCAAGAGTTTAGCCAAGGGTCTAAGTCTAAGTGCCTAGAACAAGGAAAGCTACCTCTTATTTATAGATAATAAGATGGGACACAATATCGCGTATGCGATATCACGAGGCAAACACGATATTGCAGCTCATCATCCATAATCACAAAAAGGATAAATCAACCTATCTCAAGGAGGAATAACCATCTTTGCCAGTACAACAATCATTAGAGGAAGTCAAGGCAAAGATTAATAAGATGTTGGAATGGATGCATCAAAAGTGTGGAGAATATATTGATATTATTGGAGATAGAGTTTTGACAACTCGAGAAGCACAAAAAAATATCATTAGATAGTTGGAAAGAAGGGATGAGGAAAATAAGAGCTCAACTACCAATCATACATATGAATGTAACATTTGCCTATAAAATCACCCCAAGGGCCAATGCCCACTCTTGTTACATTTATATGAGCATTGGGGAAGAATGTTACACCCAGAGTTCATATAGAGATATTGTGTTTGATCACGGTGGAAAAAATCCCAGTTGTGGGGGAAGCCATCCCTAAACTGGAGACACCCTTCATATCATCTGAATCCAAATGCTTATCTAGTCCAACATCCTATTTCCCCAACTGGGTCAAGATACTCTATCTCGCTGCATTATTATTTTCCTCAGTACTATAAGCCCATGTCCTCAACACAACCACCACCTTGTGTACCTTACACTTATCCTAAATTTCAACATTCTCATCCTTTCCCTCCTTCTACATCACCACCAACTAGTACTGAAAGTTCTGCACCACAACAACAACCCATGAATGTTACTTGTGCTACTATTACCAACAGCAGTGAGAAACCTCTTCAACATCAAAGGCATCCCTTCTGTAGACATGACCATAGGAAGGGACAACACAGTTCCAAGGCCACTGCATTCTCCAACTCAGCACAAGTCCAACACTGTGGTGCATCCTTCTTCTTGAACCCAATGCCTCATGTCACTTCATTAGGGCCACCAATTAACATTCCAACAACCATATGGCCCAATGAATACAACCATGGGGTATGACATTCTGATCCTTGCATGCCATATTATGGTCTCAAGTATCATAGTGGGTCAACTCTTTACCTGGGAACCACATCTTATAAATTGCCCCACTATGGTTATTGTAATCAAGTGTGTGAACCCCAATGGGGTAAGTATGATGGAGTGTTAATGTTTCCAACATGCAAGGATCCTCATCTTTCATTTATTAATCCTTGCCATGCTCAACCACTTAGTTATGGGGGATATCCCCCATTCTAATATGAAGCAGGATTAATAACCTTTTTTCATTTTCTTTAATTTTACCATTTTTTGTTTTCCAGTTTTTCATTTTTCAATTTCTTGTTTTATCTTTTTGTCCTTTTGGATTTTTATCTTTTTATGAGTAATCTTATCTATGAATAAAACACTCATGTGGCTCATTGGTTGGGGTGTGTTCTATGTTATCAAGTCTCGAGTGATCAATTATTTGGACAGTGAGCCCATTACACCCACCCATCCACCCTACAAATAAGAGGTTCTGTTCAAGGGTATAGTGATATTCTTGACATTCTTAAAACTTTAAATTAATTTTGTGTTCATTGTACCCAGAATGAAGAAGGATGGACCAAGAGGGAATGATTAGGNAACATGGTTGTACTAAGATCCTTGTAGATCTAATGCAAAATGGGAGTAAGA